>JASGXE010004591.1:0-10905 GCA_030068105.1 Sinentomon sp. SZTP_YWyxl | reverse complement strand
TTACACCACACTTGGATCCCATTTTCAAAAATACAGTGCTGGCGTTAAGCAACTTCCGTTTCCAACCGTTACACCACACTTGGATCCCATTTTCAAAAAATACAGTTGCTGGCGTTTAGCAACTTCCGTTTCCAAGCGTTACACCACACTTGGATCCCATTTTCAAAAAATACAGTTGCTGGCGTTTAGCAACTTCCGTTTCCAAGCGTTACACCACACTTGGATCCCATTTTCAAAAAATACAGTGCTGGCGTAAGCAACTTCCGTTTCCAAGCGTTACACCACACTTGGATCCCATTTTCAAAAAATACAGTCTGGCGTTTAGCAACTCTCCGTTTCCAAGCGTTACACCACACTTGGATCCCATTTTGCAAGAATACAGTTAGCTGAGCGTTTAGCAACTTCTTCGTTTCCTAAGCGTTACTGCCACACTATGGATGCCTTGCTTGCAAAAAATACAGTTGTCTGAGCCGATTTTAGTCAACTTCCTGTTTTACCGAAGTCGTTCCCAAAGTCGACTTGGATCCCATTTAGAATATTTAAATTACCAGTTGTAGCATGTTTGTAATGTCGGATTTCCAAGCGTTACACCACACTTGATCCCATTTTCAAAAAATACAGTGCTTTGGCGTTTAGCAACTTCCGTTTCCAAGCGTTACACCACACTTGGATCCCATTTTCAAAAAATACAGTTGCTTGGCGTTTAGCAACTTCCGTTTCCAAGCGTTACACCACACTTGGATCCTTTCATTTTCAAAAACCATACAGTTGCTGTGCGTTTAGCAAAAAAACTTCCGTTTCCAAGTCTTGTTACACCACACTTGGATCCCATTTTCAAAAAATACAGTTGCTGGCGTTTACGCAACTTCCGTTTCCAAGCGCTTACACCACACTTGGAGTCCCATTTTCAAAAACATACAGTTGTGGCGTTTAGCAACTTCCGATTTCCAAGCGTTACACCACACTTGGATCCCATTTTCAAAAAATACAGTTGCTGGCGTTTAGCAACTTCCGTTTCCAAGCGTTACACCACACTTGGATCCCATTTTCAAAAAATACAGTTGCTGGCGTTTAGCAACTTCCGTTTCCAAGCGTTACACCACACTTGGATCCCATTTTCAAAAAATACAGTGCTGGCGTTTAGCAACTTCCGTTTCCAACCGTTACACCACACTTGGATCCCATTTTCAAAAAATACAGTTGCTGGCGTTTAGCAACTTCCGTTTCCAAGCGTTACACCACACTTGGATCCCATTTTCAAAAAATACAGTTGCTGGCGTTTAGCAACTTCCGTTTCCAAGCGTTACACCACACTTGGATCCCATTTTCAAAAAATACAGTGCTGGCGTTAAGCAACTTCCGTTTCCAAGCGTTACACCACACTTGGATCCCATTTTCAAAAAATACAGTTGCTGGCGTTTAGCAACTTCCGTTTCCAAGCGTTACACCACACTTGGATCCCATTTTCAAAAAATACAGTCCTGGCGTTTAGCAACTTCCGTTTCCAAGCGTTACACCACACTTGGATCCCATTTTCAAAAAATACAGTTGCTGGCGTTTAGCAACTTCCGTTTCCAAGCGTTACACCACACTTGGATCCCATTTTCAAAAAATACAGTTGCTGGCGTTTAGCAACTTCCGTTTCCAACCGTTACACCACACTTGGATCCCATTTTCAAAAAATACAGTTGCTGGCGTTTAGCAACTTCCGTTTCCAAGCGTTACACCACACTTGGATCCCATTTTCAAAAAATACAGTTGCTGGCGTTAGCAACTTCCGTTTCCAAGCGTTACACCACACTTGGATCCCATTTTCAAAAAATACAGTGCTGGCGTTAAGCAACTTCCGTTTCCAAGCGTTACACCACACTTGCATCCCATTTTCAAAAAATACAGTTGCTGGCGTTTAGCAACTTCCGTTTCAAGCGTACACCACACTTGGATCCCATTTTCAAAAAATACAGTGCTGGCGTTAAGCAACTTCCGTTTCCAACCGTTACACCACACTTGGATCCCATTTTCAAAAAATACAGTTGCTGGCGTTTAGCAACTTCCGTTTCCAAGCGTTACACCACACTTGGATCCCATTTTCAAAAAATACAGTTGCTGGCGTTTAGCAACTTCCGTTTCCAAGCGTTACACACACTTGGATCCCATTTTCAAAAAATACAGTGCTGGCGTAAGCAACTTCCGTTTCCAAGCGTTACACCACACTTGGATCCCATTTTCAAAAAATACAGTCTGGCGTTTAGCAACTTCCGTTTCCAAGCGTTACACCACACTTGGATCCCATTTTCAAAAAATACAGTGCTGGCGTTTAGCAACTTCCGTTTCCAAGCGTTACACCACACTTGGATGCCATTTTCAAAAAATACAGTTGCTGGCGTTTAGCAACTTCCGTTCCAAGCGTTACACCACACTTGGATCCCATTTTCAAAAAATACAGTTGTGGCGTTTAGAAACTTCCGTTTCCAAGCGTTACACCACACTTGGATCCCTTTTCAAAAAATACAGTGCTGGCGTTAAGCAACTTCCGTTTCCAAGCGTTACACCACACTTGGATCCCATTTTCAAAAAAATACAGTCCTGGCGTTTAGCAACTTCCGTTTCAAGCGTTACACCACACTTGGATCCCATTTTCAAAAAATACAGTTGCTGGCGTTTAGCAACTTCCGTTTCCAAGCGTTACACCACACTGGATCCCATTTTCAAAAAAATACAGTTGCTGGCGCTTAGCAACTTCCGTTTCCAAGCGTTACACCACACTTGGATCCCATTTTCAAAAAAATACAGTTGTGGCGTTAGCAACTTCCGTTTCCAAGCGTTACACCACACTTGGATCCCATTTTCAAAAAAATACAGTTGCTGGCGTTTTGCAACTTCCGTTTCCAAGCGTTACACCACACTTGGATCCCATTTTCAAAAAATACAGTGCTGGCGTTAAGCAACTTCCGTTTCCAAGCGTTACACCACACTTGGATCCCATTTTCAAAAAATACAGTGCTGGCGTTTAGCAACTTCCGTTTCCAAGCGTTACACCACACTTGGATCCCATTTTCAAAAAATACAGTGCTGGCGTTAAGCAACTTCCGTTTCCAAGCGTTACACCACACTTGGATCCCATTTTCAAAAAATACAGTGCTGGCGTTTAGCAACTTCCGTTTCCAAGCGTTACACCACACTTGGATCCCATTTTCAAAAAATACAGTTGCTGGCGTTTAGCAACTTCCGTTTCCAAGCGTTACACCACACTTGGATCCCATTTTCAAAAAATACACTTGCTGGCGTTTAGCAACTTCCGTTTCCAAGCGTTACACCACACTTGGATCCCATTTTCAAAAAATACAGTGCTGGCGTTTAGGAACTTCCGTTTCCAAGCGTTACACCACACTTGGATCCCATTTTCAAAAAATACAGTGCTGGCGTTTAGCAACTTCCGTTTCCAAGCGTTACACCACACTTGGATCCCATTTTCAAAAAATACAGTGCTGGCGTTTAGCAACTTCCGTTTCCAAGCGTTACACCACACTTGGATCCCATTTTCAAAAAATACAGTGCTGGCGTTCAGCAACTTCCGTGGCGAACTACCCTATACCCTGCGGTGGATTTTCACTGCTTTTATTCTTTATTCTTTATTCTTTCAATCAATACGACTGCGAGGTGGCAGAAGAATCACAAACAGAATACAAAATAAAAATGTCGATTAAAAAGGCTACTGGCGACAACCAAAAATCCAGAATCAAACAATCAAATCAAAACAACATACAATGCAAAAAATATGAATCAGGATTGGACAGCAACTTGCGATGGCAACAGCCCAGAACTAACAAGATATTTTTTGATCATGGAAGAGTTTGAAGGAAGGGAGTTCCAATCGCGAATTGTTCGGGGAAAAAGAGTTATGGTCCGCACTTAAAGAACAGGTGGGGTGGTTAAAACAAGCACCGTTGTCAGTCCTTTGAACTGGTTTACGCACATAAACGGAAGGGAGAGGAAGCAGAACCTCTTCGGAACTGCTCCTGGGCATGCAGGTTAATTATTGCTTTAGTCCCATCAGGCATATACAGTCTCTTTTCATGGACCTGTACAAGCCTTGTCGGAAGCTTTTAATCCTTTCCAAAAATCATTTGAGAACATCTCTGCCTGGCAGTTGAGAGCAGTTGGTAATTAAACCAGGAAATATTAGCAAAATTCCAATAACTTTGAAATTTGGTCAATATTAACTTACCAGTGTGTTTTCATACCGTAAAGTCTCGCGTCACGACTCATAAATCTGCAGTATACTCGGTATGTTCCGACTTGAATGACACATAGTCTGGCATTCTTCATTTTTTTTATTCTATGACTGTACTTGCGTAATATTTTGTGTGTTGTCTATCGTTACAGTGCCATTGCATTTGCCCACTGTTTTCTGAAAATATCACGAGTACGCTGCACCAATAAAAATATCACAGTGTGTAAAAATGAAAACATGACAATGTTTATGAAAAAATGACATTGTGAATAAAAATGTGACAGTGTTTTGAAAATGGGGCAGGTAAAATATGATATTGTTTATGGAAATATGACATTTTATATGAAATATGACACTATTTGAAAATATGACATCGTTTTCATCATTATTATTATGACATTAAAAATGACATTGCATAAAAATATGACACAAATGACATTGTTTAATTGTTTAATTGTTTAATTGCAAAAGTTACCAGGCGAAAGAATTGGCACTGGTGTAAACGGAAAGAAACGAAGAAACACATTTACAAATCGCGGACATAGTCCAGAGTCAAAATTGGTCAAACATACAAAACGCAAACAAATAGAAGACGAAAAGGCTAACTAGGAGGCTGGCTGGTGTGCGTGAAACGCTGACGCATTCGTCAAAATTCGAGATGATCTAGGAAGGTTATTCCAGTCTAAGGCCGATCTCGGAAAAAAGGAATTCTGAAGTATATTACTTCTTGAACGAGGCATCATAAGAGACATGCCGTTGTCAGTCCGGCGCTGCACTGGTTTGACAAAGAAGCCAAGAGGAAGGGTTGAGTCTATATCATCAGTAATAAATCCACTCAGCAGTCGCAAGCGATGCTCACGACGCCGAATTGAAAGGGGAACTAGGTCTAGATCTTTTAGTATTGAAGACACACTGCAAAAACGATCGAACTTACCAGCAATAATTCTGGCTGCCCTGCGTTGGACTTTCTCTATTGACGCGATTTCGCAAGCTTTAACGGGATCCCAGACACCACTAGCATACTCCAGGATAGGGAGAACTAAAGAAACATAGGCTCGTTTTTTAACCTCAACTGGGGCTCCTCTAAGGTTACGGTGTACACAGCCGAGGGTGGAGCTGGCTTTCCGAATGGTTGCAGAAATGTGTGAGTTCCATGAAAGGTTGCTTGAAAACGTTATTCCTAAATATTTAGTCTCATTTTTTAGGTGAAGGGGAGATGACCCATATGATAAGCAGGCTGAGGAAGGAGCAATTTAGAATGGCCAAAACGCATTGCGAATGATTTATTTGCGTTGATTGTCATAGCATTTGCGGCACACCAGCCAGCTATGAGTAGTACAGAACTCAAGGAGTGGCAGTCGTCCGCACTGAAAATGGGTCTGTTATTATTATATTATTTCATAAATATCACATCAAGTGAACAAGCAGTAAACACCAACAAAACACAATAAATGACAATGTCATCAGCAAATAAACGGATAGGCGATGATATACCCAGAGAAATATCGTTTATGTAAACCAAAAAAAGCAAAGGGCCGATCACACTACCTTGCGGGACACCTGCTGTGACGGGAAAAGGAGTGGAGGTTGATTCCTGAAGAACAACTTGCAGAGAGCGGCCAGTCAGAAAAGACTTTACTAATTCAAGAAGTTTGGCGGGAAATTGCAGAGCAATGAGTTTAGAAATTAAGCCTGCGTGGGAAACCATATCAAAAGCCTTAACTAAGTCCAAAAATACGGCGTCAACTGGGAGTCCTTTATCCAGCGAACACGCTACGTCATGAGTGAAAAGGAGAGCCTGGGTTTCACAAGAGCGATTCCGGCGGAACCCAAATTGATTGGGGTGGAAAAAATGCATGCTGTCTAGGAATGATGTAATTTCAATGCAAAGAATCCGTTCGAATAGCTTTGAGGCAATGCAAGTGAGTGAAATCGGGCGATAGCCTTCAGGTTTTGCAATGTTACCTCCTTTTTTGGGAATCGGGGAAATATGGGCTCTCTTCCAATCAGCCGGGATTGTGCCTGATTCGTAGACTTGGTTGAAAAGGCTAGTTAGAGCAGGTGTAAGACTCGGGGCAAGACCTTTCAAAAGACGTCCAGGAAGACCATCAGGCCACCGGATTTATTCGCCTTTATTTTTGTGAGCAAATTAAAAATGCCACGACAGGTAAAAATTGTACCGGTGTTTTCACAAGTGTGCGGACGACTGCCTTGATCAAGAAGATTAAAACCAGAAGAAACAAGGTCAGGTCCGTTAAAAACATTTGAAAAATTATTGAGAACATTTGGGCCAGCAAAAAATGATGCAAAGATTTCTACTTTTTCTGATGACTCAACTACTGGCGAATTATTGGAATCTATGAGTGCGGGGGCAGCATTTGTTTTTCTTAAGGATTTTAAATAGGCCCAGAATTTGCGGGAGTGGGTTGAATTAAAGGCATCTGACATGTATTTATTGAAGAGCGCATTGTTCAAGTCTGAGCAAAGTTTTCTAAATCGGTCATACTGGGCAAAATGATGGGCTTGTCCTGAACGCTTTAAACGGGCATGAGCTCTTCTTTTACGGCGGAAAAGTGAACGAAGCTTGTTATTTACCCACGGGAACTTTGGATTCACCTTTCGTCTGACAGATGGAATTTTTGAGAGGACATTTAAAAGAGTGTCTCTCAGCGTCAGCCAAGTCTGTTCAATGGACATTGAAAAAACAAATGGAGAACTAAAAAACGGGTTGGTAGACAATACAGAGTTTAGCATGTCCCAGTCCACTCTAGAAAAATCTCTTTTAAAGAATGAGCGTTTCTCAAGGGCAGAAGCTCCACGGGCACACGCCATGACCATAATGACAGCTTCATGATCAGAGATGCCATTCACAACTCTAGTAGTGATAGTGGGGATATCAAAGTTAGCTAGAGAAAGATCTAAAAGTGTGGCTGTATGTTGGGTAATTCGAGTGGGTCTGCGCACCAATTGTTTAAACGAAAACGAAAGCATAAGATCCTCAACAAATCTGTCGTTAAAACTATGGGGAGTGGGATTCTGCGAATGGAAAAAAAGTGAGGGACAATTGAAATCCCCACATAGAAGGATTTTGTGGTTTAGAGCTGAGCGCGCTCTCACTGAATCATGTAAATCAGTAAACAGTGAACAGTCTTGAGCCAAATTTGGGGGCAGATAAACCACACCCAACAACAACGACACACTTCCTTGTGGGCAAACAGTGCACCAAACAATTTCCAACTCAGATCTCACAGTGGGAGCAGAGCTTGAAAGAGGATCAGGGAAGCTGGGGATAGAATTACTAACAGCAAGTGTAACCCCACCACCGGACCTGCCCACCCTGTCACAGCGGTATATGTTAAATCCTTCAGGTAAAATCTCTGCGTCAGATATATCACCAGTAAGCCAGGTTTCTGTCAAAAAAATGATCGATACTTTGTGTAGCTTAACAAAATCAGCAAGCTCAATTCTCTTTTGCAAGGCACGAATGGAGCGGCAATTGATATTTGCGATAACAAGCCCAGATTGATTTTTGATCTGTGAGGAAACCACCGTCAAGGACTCGGGTGAAGGCAGGTCCACCGGAAGGGGCGGCACAGGAACAGCTTGAATAGCTGATGACACAACCTGCGAATTGGCGCGGGGATGGAGATCAAGAATTGGCTGAATTTGTGGGGAGAAGTAGTAACAGACCGGCGAAATGTCATCTCGTGGAGCCAAACCGGGAAGTGGGCCTGAATGTTTGAAACTTGACTGTCGGCCGCTGCGGGACAAGAGGGCTCGGACGAAGGACAATATGAAAAGTGACGTGATATCAGACTGAAAAAACGACAAACTGCAAGCCCAATAAAAAATAAATAACGTAAGCAGCTCGTTGGCGATATAAAGCAGTAGAACGGGCAGCCTAAAAAAGAACAACAGTTCGGTGAGGATTTTCTGCCGAATGCAAATGCCAAACAAAAATGCCTGGTAAAAAGAAATCGGTAAAAATGATTTTTCAGATTTCGACTGTTCAAGCATGGAAAGCCGGGCACACACTGATGTCAGATGTGAATTATTCGTATTTGCAAGGAAAAAAATGCTACATTCGGTCGCATGAACCAAAGCAACTAACCCGAACCCTAAGCTTGAAAAAAGGTCAATTCCATGTTCAGATGCACCTTTCTCAACGATGGAAAAGGAACACTGTTGTACATAGAAATCAAATTTTCCAACATATTTCTGTACATATAATTTTTCTGTGGAATTCTGTTGGAAAATTTAATTTCTATCCACAACAGAATTCCTTTTCCATCGATGGGAAAGGTGCATCTGAAAATGGAATTGACTTTTTTCTAGCTTAGGGTTAGGGTTAGGGTTAGTGGCTTTGGATTGGTGCATACGACCGATTGTGTTTGAAAATATAACATTGAATATGTAAATATGACATTGTTTGAAAATAGTACATTGAAAACATTGGCATTGCAAACAAACATTGACATTGCTGACAATGACATTGTTTGAAAATAGTACATTGAAAACGAAAATGGTGAAATAAGACAGAAAAACAATGGCTTTTGTCGAGTGCATGTGGAACGTGTTTATCAATGTGCATCCAGTCAGTGTCATTTTTCTTTAGAAAGACATCAAAGCACTCCGCAACGCATTATCGAACCATTGCGGCGATGGCATGAAATTCCATAATATCCAAATTTTCCAACAAAATTGATATCTCAAAGAGAAAAATGAAATGTGTAATTTCGGTATGCCGGTCTCGTAAGCGACCCACGGTCTCAATTTCCGATCCTTTATCAATTTCTGACCCTGAGGGCTGCGACGCTGCGGTTAGCCGGGAACCATGTATGGTTCAGGACATTCTCCGAAAGCCCAGTTTGCTTTGCTGGAACCAGGACTAATCAGAAATTCGACATCTCTGCCTGAAGCGGTGCGAGGTGAGGATCCCTCACGACCGGGATGATGCGGAACGGCACGGGCTTACAGGGGCGGTTGGCTTTGTCTTCATTATCGGAGGGGGAATGATTGGCCGCATGTTCTATCAGCGGAATAGACTTCTGTGGACTAATTTCCAACTGAAATCAGCAATCGTATTGCAAAATGGAATAATAAAAAAACAGAGTTCAGTTTTTGGACTTTTGTTGGTTCTGAATTTCTCCTGTCTCTGACTTTTGGCTGGCTCTGGTTTTAGTTTTTGGACTTTTTTGATTCTGAATTTCTCCTTGCAACAGGACTTTTTGTTGGCTCAAGTTTTAGTTTTGGACTTTTGCTGTTTCTGTACGCGAGTATTTCTTCTGCACTGAGACTTTTGGTTGCCTCTAATAGCTTTAGATTTTGGAAATGATTCTGAATTTCTCCTACAACTTTTCGCTGGTTTTAGTTTTTTTGACGTCTGTTGCTTCTGAAATTCTCTTGTAGCAGGACTTTGGTTATGGCTCTAGTTTTAGTTTTTGGAGTTTGTTGCCACTGAATTTCCCCTATACGGGGACTTTTGATTGGCTCAAGTTGTTTTTGGACTTTTGTCGGTTCTGAATTTCTCATGTAACAGGACTTTTTGTTGGCTCAAGTTTTAGTTTTGGACTTTTGCTGTTTCTGTACGCGAGTATTTCTTCTGCACTGAGACTTTTGGTTGCCTCTAATAGCTTTAGATTTTGGAAATGATTCTGAATTTCTCCTACAACTTTTCGCTGGTTTTAGTTTTTTTTGGACGTCTGTTGCTTCTGAAATTCTCTTATAGCAGGACTTTGGTTATGGCTCTAGTTTTACTTCTTGGAGTTTGTTGCCACTGAATTTCCCCTATACGGGGACTTTTGATTGGCTCAAGTTATTTTTGGACTTTTGTCGGTTCTGAATTTCTCATGTAACAGGACTTTTTGTTGGCTCAAGTTTTAGTTTTGGACTTTTGCTGTTTCTGCACGCGAGTATTTCTTCTGCACTGAGACTTTTGGTTGCCTCTAATAGCTTTAGATTTTAGAAATGATTCTGAATTTCTCCTACAATTTTCGCTGTTTTTAGTTTTTTTTTGGACGTCTGTTGCTTCTGAAATTCTCTTGTAGCAGGACTTTGGTTATGGCTCTAGTTTTACTTCTTGGAGCCCTCAGGGTCAGAAATTGATAAAGGATCGGAAATTGAGACCGTGGGTCGCTTACGAGACCGGCATACCGAAATTACACATTTCATTTTTCTCTTTGAGATATCAATTTTGTTGGAAAATTTGGATATTATGGAATTTCATGCCATCGCCGCAATGGTTCAATGTCAGCCAAGTCTGTCAAGTCTGTCAGGTCAGCCAAGTCTGTTCAATGGACATTGAAAAAACAAATGGAGAACTAAAAAACGGGTTGGTAGACAATACAGAGTTTAGCATGTCCCAGTCCACTCTAGAAAAATCTCTTTTAAAGAATGAGCGTTTCTCAAGGGCAGAAGCTCCACGGGCACACGCCATGACCATAATGACAGCTTCATGATCAGAGATGCCATTCACAACTCTAGTAGTGATAGTGGGGATATCAAAGTTAGCTAGAGAAAGATCTAAAAGTGTGGCTGTATGTTGGGTAATTCGAGTGGGTCTGCGCACCAATTGTTTAAACGAAAACGAAAGCATAAGATCCTCAACAAATCTGTCGTTAAAACTATGGGGAGTGGGATTCTGCGAATGGAAAAAAAGTGAGGGACAATTG
>JASGXE010004590.1:0-26444 GCA_030068105.1 Sinentomon sp. SZTP_YWyxl | reverse complement strand
TCGGCTCGGTCAATATGCCCATTCGTTTGCTTGAAAGTTTGAAGTTTTCGATAGGGCCTAGCACATTTTGTAGAAATTCTCTTTCGCAAACTTTGGAAACAGGGATCTTCCCTGATCATTGGAAAGTCATAACTTTATTGCGGTCCCAAGAAAGACTGTGCTGCAAATCCTCTTAATAATCATCCTATATCCTTAATAATCCGGTGTATTAAATTTGTTCGAGAAGCTTCTGTCCAATTCCATTTCAAAATACACTGAAGAATCAACCGCGTGCTTCACTCAAATCAGCACGGATTTCGGAAATTCCATTTTTTGTGAAATCCAGCTGATTGGGTGTGTGCATTCTCACTTCTAACACAAATTGCGTATCGATGCCGTCTTCATTGATCTCCAGAAAGCCTTTGACTTGGTCGTCGCATTCTTCCTCTGTTAAAACTGCGAAATTGCGGCTTCCAACTGAAATTTTCAGGATTTTGGTATCATACCCGGCTGAGAGGTAGGCCCATGTCAGAGGTATTGAGGGCGAGTCAACCAACACCTGCATTGTTTGACATTTGGGGTTCCCTAACCCTCTGGCTGGCGGTGGGGTAGGAAGACATAACCTGGCGGTGTCATGTACACATGACACCATCTTTTGCACCAAGTTTTTACCTGTAAACCATGCTGCGATTCGATACTTTGTCGATGGACGTTCATTGCTGATGCCTATTCATCATTTTGGCGCCAAAAGCACGCACAAGCCCTAATCGGACCTGCTTCCACACTGCTACATGTTATCCACTAGCTTCAGTTTGAACTTGTGGGCCTTTAGATTGTATAGCAAAGCAGTTGGAAAAATTGAAACTTCGAAAATCACATCCAGTGAGTTCGTAGACAAAGCAATGGACCCCCCAATGGTGTTGAAAACGCCGACAAAAGCTCTACCCCTTTCTATATATGGCTTGATGAGAGAAAAATAAAATGAAATGGGAGAAAAATGCACATAAAGATTCGGGTTTCTTTCTCTACCGGCAAAGCCATATGGTGCGCTCATCCTGGAGTATTCATTTTCCTCAACCTTTGTGAGGTATGCCAACACCATTATCAATGATTTTCTC
Organism: Sinentomon sp. SZTP_YWyxl; assembly: GCA_030068105.1. Taxonomy (NCBI): domain Eukaryota; kingdom Metazoa; phylum Arthropoda; class Protura; order Sinentomata; family Sinentomidae; genus Sinentomon; species Sinentomon sp. SZTP_YWyxl. The sequence continues at coordinate 25,347 of JASGXE010004590.1, read as the reverse complement.
CAACAAATCAAACTGATAATGCATATTTTCACACTTATTTAGTCTTCCAGCATGAATAAGTGTAAAAAAGTATATGTATTTGTACTCTTTGACTAACCTTTGACTAACCAGAGTACCTATGACTAACCTTGTCAAGAGTAGTTTTAGGGCACAAAAATGTGGCCAAATACGTCATGTACACATGACACCGATTTCGTGGATTTCGCATTGGAAAAAGAAACCAGTTTTTGAAGGCTTTTTCGCCACTTTCCGGCTAAACGGTTCATTTTAGCGCTTTTCGGATGACACCCAGTGCCGGGGGAAGTACTTCCCCCGGCACTGGGTGTCATCCGAAAAGTTGACCTTGGCACAAACAATCGGAAAATCAAAAAAAAGTCAGGGCTCGTTTCCAAGTCCCAAAATTGAGTTTTTGGGAAGCCGTCATGTGTACATGACACCGATTTTTACCCCTTCATCTGTCATTCTTGATGCCTTGCAGCTGGAATTGACATCTGGACTCTTCGTCATTGCGAAGAAGAGGTTTCGGAGATGGGTAAAAGGTTAAAAAAAATTTTTTTGAATTTTTTTGGCAAACCAACCGCCAGCTTATGGCAAAGAAAAGGAGTCATGTGTACATGTCACCGCCAGGTTAAGGGCTAAGGAAGCCCTTTAGGTCCGCTACTTTTTATCTTGATATTTTTTGTGATGTAAGATGTCCGACGAGTAATTTGCTGATGACATCGTAATTTACGGTGTAGAGGGTTCTGCACTTCTCAAATGTGATCTGAGCATGATTGCGAACTGGTGTGCCAGGTGGGGGATAAGAATTAACGCTGCCAAATGTGTGGCAATTTCTTTTGTCAGGGCTTTTAATCCACTGAAGCCGCCACCCGATAGGTTCTATTCACTCTCTGGGATATCATAACAGAACGACACTTCAGTAAAGTACTTACTTGTAGTTTGCTCTTATAATCTAGAGTGGACTGAGCACGTAAATGCCACCATCAATAAAGCGAAGTCTGCTTTGAGTGCCGCACTTCGTCGAAATCGCTCGCAGACTGCCAATGAATTGAAATTGAAAGCTCACTGAAACCTCGACCGTTCTCCCCATTTTCGAGTATGCCTGCTCAATTTGGGACCCATTTCAAATTTGTCACATTGAGGCATTGGAAAAAGTTCAAAGAGCCGCTAATCGTTTCATAAAGAATGACAAAAAGAAATTTAGTGTTACAGACATGCTTAAGGATTTGATGCTTCCAACATTAGGGAAAGGAGGGCTCTGGGAAGGCTTTCCATTCTGAAAAGCTATTTTTGCAGCACTTCGGCATTAATTCTCCCGATCAATTTCGACCTAAAATATCAAACGTGGGTCAAATCACCTGTCCCAGTTTTCTATCCCAATTATTTAGTTCAATCCCCACTTTCACTCATTCTTTCAAAGAACCATCAGTGAGTGGAACGCCGTCCCATAAAATTCTTCGCTTCTGAGAGTCCATCGACAATTGAGGGTTAATTTATTATTTATTATTTTAACAAACAATAAATAATAAATTAACCCTCAATTTACGTGGAAAATATCATTCGGTCGTTCACATTGGCTAAATCATTTGGTACATACTCTGGCTTTGTTGTGACTGATGTTAAAACACCTTCTGCATCACGTTATCATTTCCTCGTCATTTTTGTCTTTGTCTTTTGTTGACGACGCTGTTTGCAGCTGATTGATATTGCGATTTATTCAGCCATTTTTAAATAAAATTGAAAATGAAAATGAAAATGACAAAACGCAACATCGTAAAGAAACCCCTTTGCATCGAATCGGGTATGCAATCAGCGTTCAAACAAAACGAGGGATTGCATATGCACAAAATTCGTTAGGCGCAGGAAAATGACAAAACGCAACATTGTAAAGAAACCCCTTTGCACCGAATCGGGTATGCAATCAGCGTCAAACAAAACGAGGGATTGCATATCCACAAAATTCGTTAGGCGCAGGAAAATGACAAAACGCAACATTGTAAAGAAACATTTGCATCGAATCGGGTATGCAATCAGCGTTCAAGAAAACGAGGGATTGCATATCCACAAAATTCGTTAGGCGCAGGAAAATGACAAAACGCAACATTGTAAAGAACCCCTTGCATCGAATCGGGTATGCAAGCAGCGTTCAAACAAATCGAGGGATTGCATATCCACAAAATTCGTTAGGCGCAGGAAAATGACAAAAACGCAACATTGTAAAGAAACCCCTTGGCACCGAATCGGGTATGCAATCAGCGTTCAAACAAAACGAGGGATTGCATATGCACAAAATTCGTTAGGCGCAGGAAAATGACAAAACGCAACATTGTAAAGAAACCCCTTGGCACCGAATCGGGTATGCAATCAGCGTGCAAACAAAACGAGGGATTGCATATGCACAAAATTCGTTAGGCGCAGGAAAATGACAAAACGCAACATTGTAAAGAAACCCCTTGGCACCGAATCGGGTATGCAATCAGCGTGCAAACAAAACGAGGGATTGCATATTCACAAAATTCGTTAGGCGCAGGAAAATGACAAAACGCAACATTGTAAAGAAACCCCTTTGCACCGAATCGGGTATGCAATCAGCGTGCAAACAAAACGAGGGATTGCATATGCACAAAATTCGTTAGGCGCAGGAAAATGACAAAACGCAACATTGTAAAGAAACCCCTTTGCACCGAATCGGGTATGCACCCAACGGGCAAACAAAATGAGGGATTGCATATACACAAAATTCGTTAGGCGCAGGAAAATGACAAAACGCAACATTGTAAAGAAACCCCTTTGCATCGAATCGGGTATGCACCCAGCGGGCAAACAAAATGAGGGATTGCATATGCACAAAATTCGTTAGGCGCAGGAAAATGACAAAACGCAACATTGTAAAGAAACCCCTTGGCACCGAATCGGGTATGCAAACAGCGTGCAAACAAAACCAGGGATTGCATATTTGGCGCAGGAAAATGACCAAACGCAACATTGTAAAGAAACCCCTTGGGGCGGGCTCGGCACTGAATCGGGTATGTAATCAGCGTGCAAACAAAACGTGTTATTGCATATGCACAAAAGTTGTTAGGCGCAGGAAAATGACAAAACGCAACATTGTAAAGAAACCCCTTTGCATCGACTCGGGATGCAATCAGCGTCAAACAAAACGAGGGATTGCATATGCACAAAAGTTGTTAGGCGCAGGAAAATGACAAAACGCAACATTGTAAAGAAACCCCTTGGCACCGAATCGGGTATGCAATCAGCGTGCAAACAAAACGAGGGATTGCATATGCACAAAAATTGTTAGGCGCAGGAAAATGACAAAACGCAACATTGTAAAGAAACCACTTGGCACCGAATCGGGTATGCAATCAGCGTGCAAACAAAACGAGGGATTGCATATGCACAAAATTCGTTAGGCGCAGGAAAATGACAAAACGCAACATGTAAAGAAACACCTTTGCATCTAATCGGTATGCAATCAGCGTGCAAACAAAACGAGGGATTGCATATGCACAAAATTCGTTAGGCGCAGGAAAATGACAAAACGCAACATTGTAAAGAAACCCCTTTGCACCGAATCGGGTATGCAATCAGCGTGCAAACAAAACGAGGGATTGCATATGCACAAAATTCGTTAGGCGCAGGAAAATGACAAAACGCAACATTGTAAAGAAACCCCTTTGCACCGAATCGGGTATGCAATCAGCGTGCAAACAAAACGAGGGATTGCATATGCACAAAATTCGTTAGGCGCAGGAAAATGACAAAATGCAACATTGTAAAGAAACCCCTTTGCATCGAATCGGGTATGCAATCAGCGTCAAACAAAACGAGGATTGCATATCCACAAAATTCGTTAGGCGCAGGAAAATGACAAAACGCAACATTGTAAAGAAACCCTTTGCATCGAATCGGGTATGCAATCAGCGTTCAAATAAAACGAGGGATTGCATATGCACAAAATTCGTTAGGCGCAGGAAAATGACAAAACGCAACATTGTAAAGAAACCCCTTTGCATCGAATCGGGTATGCAATCAGCGTTCAAACAAAACGAGGGATTGCATATGCACAAAATTCGTTAGGCGCAGGAAAATGACAAAACGCAACATGTAAAGAAACCCATTTGCATCGAATCGGGTATGCAATCAGCGTTCAAACAAAACGAGGGATTGCATATCCACAAAATTCGTTAGGCGCAGGAAAATGACAAAACGCAACATTGTAAAGAAACCCCTTTGCATCGAATCGGGTATGCAATCAGCGTTCAAACAAAACGAGGGATTGCATATCCACAAAATTCGTTAGGCGCAGGAAAATGACAAAACGCAACATTGTAAAGAAACCATTTTCATCGAATCGGGTATGCAATCAGCGTTCAAACAAAACGAGGGATTGCATATCCACAAAATTCGTTAGGCGCAGGAAAATGACAAACGCAACATTGTAAGTAGTGTGAAAACCAGAGAATGAGGACAGTTTCCATCTTTTTTCCAACAGACGACACATAAAAGGGCGCATTCGATACAAGAAGAGAAGCGCGGCGTCAGCCGCAAAAATCCAAACGGCGGCGTCAGCCGCTCCAATCCTAAAATCAAGCATGATGAGTCACCCTCGTGATCGTCGATGAGCGATAAAAGAAAAAAAAGATGAAAAGAAAAAAAAATGGAGAACACCACAAACAAAAATGGAAAAGCAGAACCTCCCCTCTCCACAGAGAACCTTAAAAAGTACAACGGTGGAAAAGATGGCGGCTTCAGCCGCTAGACGTCACGTCATAGCCATAAATAACATCAAAAATATAATAATAATTACAATAACAATAATAGCAAACGATAACGGCAACGATGGGTGGATCTCCCTCTCCCGCAAACCTCACGAAAACAAGAGCAAAGATTGCGTCATCCGTGCTGACGTCACGCGCCGACATTTTTCCGAAAACGTTCGAGATCGACCAATCGCGGAGCGACACTCGAACCTTAGCTCTGCCCATATTCTAGAAGGTTCTGGAAAGACGTTGACATCTCCCTGAAAATAACCAGTCTTTGCAAAACGATGTTCTCTCGAGCTCGATTCAATTGCTTTTTTGACCAATCAGGTATTGCCAGGTTGGCTAACTTTTGATGACGTCATTTCAATGTTAAGACGTTTTTTCGCGTGACTTGCGCAACATCCTTCAGCGGCCAATCACAGTGTCACACGCGATGGTCTTAATGGCACAACAGCAAGTTGGACATCACCAATGATTCATTTAGGTAATCGTTGATAATAATAAATAATAATAATACAATAATAATATAAAAATAGGTAATCGTACCTATAAAAGGAAAGAATTGTCCTCATTTCCGTTTCAACTCTCAGGCTGAAGAAAGACAGTGAAAACACCTTGGATTTGCTTCAGAACTGAGCCAGAGCTGCATCTGTAGTTTCCTCGTTCGACCCTGCAATAAGTGTGAACAGGTGAGCTTATTTTTTAGCTGTTTTTATTTATCACGGAAAATCATAATGTGTTCGACCTAATTTTCACGACTTAATTTTCACGACAACCAAACCGGACAAACAGTCCACATCCTCGGATATGTCACGGAAAGAATCGGAAAACATTTTGAAATCCACCGAAACTGATGAAAATGAAATGATGCTTGTTCGACTTTTGAATGAAACTGATTGCAAAGGCATGTGAAAACATTTCCTCTTTGGTATCATTGTGGCTGGGAAACCGTCGTTCGCGATTTCTTTTGCAGATTCAGAAACATAGGCCTGACCTTGAACATCACCCACTCATGTGCCTGTGTTCTGTGTGGCGGAGAAAAGAAGCAGACGCATGCCGCGGTCTGGTCGCGTCAAAGCAAGACCAGTCAAAGGTGGGCTCGCTTTCAAAGCAAGGTAGGTCCAACAAGTCACAGGAGGCGGAACCACCAATTCGAGCGATTCCAACGGCAAGTGTGAGTTTTTCGCAATGAAGTGAAAAAAAGCAAAATTCCTTTTATGCATTGGTTTTTCGTGTTGTGATGCCAGCTGGTGGGATTGACTGAGCGGTCTCAAACGGAATTTCATCGAATGGGAGCGGTGCGGGTTTGAATCTCATTCGGAAAAGAAAAGTTCAGTTGAATAAATAAAAAAGCAACATTTGTTTTTTACTCATATGTTCTTCTTGGAGCAGTATGCAGGTGCTGGTTTCACGGCTGAATGAGCATTGATAAAAAGAACTGTGACAGAAGACAAAAAAAAACATTTCAGTTGAGCAAATGTCATCAATCTCTTTTTAAATCGAAACGAAATTCACACAAAATTTTGGCCACATTGGGGAAAACCATTTTGACCACATTCATTGTCCATTCGACAAATTCGACAGCTTGGAAAAACAATTGTTTTGTTCATATTGGGTAAAACCTGGCATTCGTACTGAACCTCAGACTTTTTCAAACTTTTTTTTCGGTCAGTTGTTTCGTGTTATGAGCATTGTCAGGCAATCAATTCTTTTTTGGATTGACAAAGCAATTTTTGGTTCGGAATTAGGGCGCCACAAAAAAAAGAGCATTGTTGCCTGCCGTGTTTTTGATCCTGCAGGAAACGAATATTGGCACCACCAAATGTGCACCGCATTGCACTGCCTCAAACCCTTTTGAACTGTCTCTCACTGTTATTGCAACACCTAATTCTGTTTTTTTTTCAATAAGCATACTTGAGAGCATTCTCAGCTTGCGTGTAAAATGGCTTCCGAAACGTTGTTCCGTAAGTTAGCGTCCCACGTGATGGATGAACCCGATCGACTTCAAGGCAGGAAAGTTGGCTCCCCACGACCACTGTCGAAACGAATGGACTTTCAGGCTGTAAAATCAGTTCCCCACCTAAGTTGCTGAACCTGATCGACTTCCAGACCGGAAGGTTAACTCTCCACTTGCACCACCATGCCGGATCGAATTGCAGACCATGATGTTGGCTCCCCACGCTGACATTCACATCGGATCGAGTTCCAGGACACGAAGTTAGCTCCCCACGTGCACCATCTACAGAATCTACACGATCGACTTCAAGAGCGGAAAGCTGGCTCACCACGTCAAGTTGCATACCACACCAAAGGGGAGGGGTCGGAACAGGCTTTCGCTGGAGGACCATTTGGTCGAATCCATTTCGCATAACGGTTTGTTTATTTAATAATCCGTTAAAATTAGGACCGTCTACGGAATCAAGTGATTATACCGGAATTTTCCGTTATTATTACCTCTTTTCCTTTCAGGAAACACGATGGGTGAAGATGGCAACGGTTCACAACACTTATCCTCGATATTGCACGATCACAATTATTCCACGACCGGAACAGCTGCAAATGCCAGAATTATTTCATCGCCCTTCTCATCAGTGTTTCACGACCACACCTATTCTGCCGCAAATGTTGACGAAGAAGGCCCCTCTTCGATCGAAAGATGCTTCGATGGAGCAGCAGAACTCTTTCGCTTACCGGTGTCTAATCCGCTGGATTTTCTCAGCACCATGCGTGAAGCCGAACTGCATGCCTCTAAACAGATTAGAACCTGGTGTGATCATTATAACCTGCCATCCTTAAAGTTTTGGATTGACTGTAACACACAATTTTTTAAGGATGGTCTAAGCGATAAGGAGGAAGATGTAGAAACATGCACAGCATGGTTTAGATCGCGCTGCATGTTATACTTCTGCAGCAGTGGAGAATTGACCAGTTTGTTGCGTTTGGCCAAAGAGAAGATACAAGAATCATTCAGTGCATTTATCATGCATGGATCAAGATGGCAGTTTTCGAGGGTGAACGAAGTCCGGCTGGCTTGCATCAAGTACTCACCTTTAACACCAACAAGAGGAGCAGCCGCAAGGCGTCCTTTCATAGCAGGATCATCTTATCTGCCTCTTCCACCTCGAATTCGAAGAAACAAATTCATCGTCAATCCGCAAAATTTTAAAGATGATCGTTGCTTTGTTTGGGCAGTCCTCATCGGTCTGTTTAAAAAATCCCACCATCGTGAAAGAATCGCTCAGTATCGTCAACACGAGCATTTTCTCGATGTGGAGGGATTGGAGTTCCCGGTATCAGCAAGGGATATTCCCCGTTTTGAACGTAAAAATCACGAAATCTCGGTGAATTTGTTTGGATATGAACAGTACTCGTTTTTCCCATTCATATTGCCTCTGGTCCACCGAAGAAGCATCACGTGAATTTGTTGCTCTTTTCAAAAGGCATTCAGCAGCATTACTGCTGCATAACTGATATAAACGGATGCTTTTCTCAATTAACAGCTGATAATAACAGATATTTTTACTGCGTGCGTTGTCTCCATCGCTTTACCAGCCAACGGTTACTGGATTCCCATATCCCTCGTTGTTATCATCAACAATGATTGTCAGGCATTAGTCATGCCGTCCGAAGAGGAAAAGTACATCGAGTTCAAAAATTTTCACCACCTCTTGGAAATTCCGTTCGTCATTTTCGCAGATATAGAGACGATGCCCGTACCCATTCATAGCTGCAAACCGGACCCTACCGGATCTTCCTACACTCACGCCGAGGCACTACACCAACCAATCTCATTTTCCTATATCGTTCACGAGCGTGGGAAAGGTATCGTTCGTGGACCCGTGATTCGAACAAGTGACGACCCGAATCTGATGGAGGAGATGGTTGGATTGCTATTAAAGGAGGAGGAGTGGATCTTGAAGGAATTGGAATACGATTATGGGAAGCCTTTCCTGGACGATGAGGCGAGAGAAGAGATCGAAAAATCCACTCCCGATTGCTGCATTTGCAGCAAACCTTTCCTACCCACCGAGAAGAAGGTGATTCATCATAACCATCGAAACGGACATTTCCTGGGCCTGGCTCACAACAGATGCAATCTTCTGGCCAGACAGACGAAGCGGATCCCTGTGGTCATGCATGGCACTGGAAACTTCGACTCCCACTTTCTGATCATGGCCATGAAGAAATTCCTCGTCGACGACAATCGTCGCTTCACGGGCTTCGGGAGGTCTCGAGAAAGGCTCATTTCGATGTCTCTGTCACATCTGGTGTGGCTTGATAGTTACCAGTTCCTGCCGTCGTCCTTGGCCAGTCTGGTCCAGAATTTGAAGCATCAGGGTGAGGCTTCGTTTCAGTGCATGAAGGAAGTTTTTATCGACAGGGCCGTTCGCCGAGGAGTTTCGTGGGGAAGTGATCAGCACCAGCAAGAATTGTTCGCACTTCTCCTGCGGAAAGGCGTATTTTGCTACGATTACATCAGTAGCTTCGATCGCCTCTTGGAAACGCAACTTCCATCCCGAGAACATTTCTTCAACAAGCTCACGAAAGAAGAGTTAAGCCAGGAAGACCACGACCACGCAAAGCTGGTTTTCCAGAAAGCTGGATGCAGGAACCTGAAAGACTACATGCAGCTCTATTGCTCACCGATGTTCTGTTGTTGGCGGATGTTATGGAGGCGTTTCGCTCGCTGTGCATCTCCTCCTTCGGACTGGACCCTCTCCACTATTATTCCTCTCCCGGCCTCAGTTTCGAAGCGTGCCTCAAGAAAACTCAAGTTCGCATAGAGCTCCTCACGGACATGGACATGCTTCTCTTCTTTCAAAAAGGAATAAGGGGAGGTGTCGCACAGATCAGTCAACGATTCGCCGAGGCAAGGAACCCGTACCTAAGGAACGCAAAAGGTGAGCCGATGATGGCTGCTGACGCTGAAGGATCTGAAGTGGAAAAGAGGAAGAATCGGTACCTGATGTTGTACGATGTGAACTCGATGTATGCCCAGGCTATGTCGGGTAAAATGCCAATTTCGGACTATCGTTGGCTTTCGAGGGAGGAAATATCAACTCTTGATGTGAATAAGGTCCCGGACGATGCGGACATCGGCTATTATTTGGAAGTAGATCTCCATTATTCACATGAGCTCCACAATATTCATAGCTGTCTACCTTTAGCCCCGGAGAAGAAAATCGTCCGTTGGAGCATGTTGTCACCCTATTCCAAGCGATTGCATCAAAAGCTCTACGGGGAGAAAAGCAGTACCCTCCCGAAAGTGGAGAAGCTCCTCTGCACTCTTCACGACAAGGAGCAGTACGTTCTCCACTACAGAGTACTGAAACTCTACCTTCAACTGGGACTGAAGCTCACGAAGGTGCACAGGGCGGTTTCGTTCCGACAGGAGGCTTGGATTCGGCCGTACATCGAGTTCAATTCGGAGAAGAGGAAGAAAGCAACGAACGAGTTCGATAAGGCCTTCTGGAAACTCCTCAACAACAGCTTCTTCGGCAAGACGCTTCAGGATGACCGCCACCACGAATCCATGTCCCTCGTGTCCAACGAACGTCGGTTCCTTTCTTTGGTCGCCAGCCCCACATTCAAGGCATTTAAACGCTACTCGGACGATCTGGTGGGCGTGTTCAGAATCAAACCCTACACCAAGATGATAAGGCCGATTCCGGTTGGGGCTACTGTCCTTGACCTTTCTAAGGAGATTTTGTACAGGTTCTTTTACCTGTACGAAAAGGCCAAGTACGGCAACGACGTTAAGCTGCTGGCAACCGACACCGACAGCCTGTTGCTCTCCATCGATACGGACGACGTGTACAGGGACATGCTGGACGACCAACATCTCTTCGATCTGTCCGACTATCCCCAGGACCATTTCCTTCATTCCCTGGCCAACAAGAAAGTTCCGGGAAAAATGAAGGACGAGACAAATGGAAAGCCCATATTTCAATTTGTCGGGCTCCGTCCAAAATTGTACAGTGTCTTGCTGGATGCTTGGACGAGAGCGTGCAAGAAGGCAGCGAAAGGAGTGTGCAAGACCAACATCGAGAAGGATCTCACCCACGAGGATTACGTTTGGTGTCTGTTCGAAGAGGAACTGAAACGATTAAACATGACACTCATCCTGCAGGACCTCCATCGAGTGTACACGGTGTGCCGAAGGAAAGTAGCTCTTAGTTGTGCAGATGATAAGAGGTACATTCTCGACGATGGTGTACACAGTTTACCATACGGTCACAAGGATATTGTTACAGAAGATCGGGATGGTTCCTCGACGGAAGACGACGTGGATGAGAGTGTCCGGGACGACGACGACGTGTTGGTGGAAGACCTTTACGATTATTCTTGATACCGAGTTTCTTACAAATATAATGATTCCAGTTTTTTGTTCAAACATATTCCTGGACTTTTTTTTCTTCTTAGTTCGTGAAAATAAAGCAAAGTCATAATTGTGTGTTTTTAATCAAGAACAAAGTGCTTTTATTGAAGGAACAAAAAATGATAAGGTTCGCGAACTCGTGCACAGAAGGAGTAAGAATGAGATAAAACGGAGTAAATTTTAAAAAGAAATTGTAAAATTAGAGTCCATATTTCCGGTGACACCGCTAATAGGCCTGCCACGCTTGCGAAACCGTCTGATGATGGGTCTTGTCCTTTTGACGAGAACTCTTCCTAAAGAGGGCCATTTTCTTCAACGGGGAAAGGGATATCGTTCCCAGAGCTTGAGTAATTTCAAATGCTCTGGTCAAAAGATAAATCGAACTCTAGAAACGGATCAAATGACAACGCGACGTCCGACGCCTAAAGATAAGAGCCCGTTTGTAACAATTTGGAAGTAGGGGTTAGGCTATTCCAATCTCTAAGAGTTTGGGAAAAATGAATTAACATATGTTAGTTTTGCGGATTGTTGAACAGTATAAGAGGCCATTATCTGTTCTGCGCTGCCTGGGCTTTATTTTGTAATGAACAGGCATACGAAAATTCACTGATTGGGTAACTCCGAATATGATGAAAAAATTCTGAATCTGTGATCTTTGTGTCTGGAAGCTAAAGATTCCAGGCCAAGAAAATTCAACATTTTGGTGACAGTGGCTGTTCTCTCAAAAGATCCAGTCACTATACGTACAGTCCTTCTCTGAATCTTCTCGATATTTGCAAGGTCAGTCTGACAGTAAGCACACCACATCACGCAAGCATACACGAGCACTGGCAACAACCTTGACTCAAAACCTCTCAACTTGGCCTCTTGTGAGAAGAACATCATATTTCCACAGCAAGGGTTTTGCTAGCTTTTTCACAAGTAAAGGTGACACGGTATTGCCACGATAAATTGTGACTGAGAATTACACCTGGATATTTGAAACGTTTTACATTTTCCAGAGGGTGGCTGTTCATTCCTTCGTCAGCATTTCTCTCGATAGGTGTTTTCGACAGTCGCGCCAAGGTCACACTTTCACATTTCCCGATATTGATCTTCCCACCACAGGCGTCGAACCACGCGGAGACGAGGTTGAGATTTGGTAAATATCCTCCTGTAATGAAAGTTTAGCAGGCGCGAAAATCTGACTGCGAAAATTGATTTCACAGAGGATGTGACAATACCCCAGAAAGGAAGGTTTTCAACCTCCATCCTGAAATACTGTTGTCCCAACATTGAAACGGTGACACCGTTCTTCGCGGAAAAGAAAGCTGCGCTCTCAGAATGATACATCTTCTCATCTTGACCTCCATTTTCGGAAAGGGACAAAAAAAGAACCAGAGTCTCGAAAGAATTCCATTTGCAAATGGGCTCGTTGAATAATAAGTTATGCAATCATTCTACAGAAACGTTGGCCGAGTCCGATTGTTAGATTTTGCAAAGCCGATGAGATGGGGTGAAGTTTTTGAAATCCGCCAGATTGCTGAGAAAGGAACCAGGGAGGCGGGACTCCAAGCCATGATACGTACTCCAACATAGACGGAACACAGAAACGTAAACGGGCTCTCAATTTCCGACTGGGTATTACCGAATAATCTTTTGAAGACAGCTTGAGATGAATGTAAAGGTAAGGTGGAGAGCTTTGTCGAAAACGTTGTCCAGCTGCGGTTATAAGGAATATTAAAGTCGCTGCGAATTCTTAGCACCACAAACCGACTGAGGCTCAATAAGATAAATGCAATAGGCCTGCTCTAAACAGCAGATGCATACATATAGCAGAGTTTTAGGAGACTTTTTTATCCGGCATGACAAGGGCGGCAACGCGCAAGCGTTGGTTCTGTTCCTGGGCATGGCTCGTAAATCACTCGTGAATTCGTTGCATCCTGACCGATTCGTTCGGATCACTTTGCCATCAAAAGAGAGCGGATTTGTTCGCGCATGATTGCATAGTTTTTGGTATTGATTTCTAACGACCGTTAGCTTAATTACTTCGCGATTCACGTCACTTCGGCTCGACATGAGTTGCCCTTAATTGACGACACATAAATTTGAGCCCACAAATTGGATACAATAACAAAAACAACATTTTTGCAGCAAGGCAATAACAAGAGATTTGACTTGCAAGACGTCTCGGAAATATTTGGAGAGTAAATGTGGACAATTTCACCTGAATCCACGCAGATACTGACGCAGCCAAAAAGCAAAAATGTTTAACTCAACATTTGATCTCACGAGTATGACCATAGCGTGAATAATAAAGAGGTTGGTCCACACGATCCAAAATCGTGCACCAACCACTGCATCTGCGACACCATATGAAACAGTGCAAAAAACTGGCCGGTAGCCCACGACATGAGAGAGATTCTCAGTCTAAGGAGAGCATCTTCTCGGAGACAGTCTGACGTAAACCTCGCTGTCCATCACAACATAACGCCTAGCACAGCGCTGAATAGTTTCCAATGTGAGTCAATTTGTTGCGAAGAAAGGATCCCAAGCAAGTGTCACATACTCAAATGTGAGGAGAACAAGGCTTTCATGAACAAGTTCTCCATTTTTGTGCTTTTTCTTCAACAAAACGCTTGATAAATTAAAGAGTAGATTTCGCCTAATCCCTTACGAAAAAGATGAGGCTGCCAATCCAGGTGTGTTTCAATCGATTTATTACAACCCCCCTCTATAGGAAAAGTCAGAGCATTCAACCAAAGGGATGCCACAAAGAGGACATGGGAAATCCAATTGGAACAGTTTTGTGAAGAAACAGATTTGAATTTTCCAACTCTGATGATCACGATGCTCGAAGTAGTGCACCAGGCCTTGAACCGGAACAGGAACATCTCGAGCTTTTCATATGATTCCAAGCCGTATAAATTGAAAGATTTGAAGGGCCTAAGATTTTCGGTATTGTTCCTGCTTGTGACGATCTCACGTCGGAAATAGGTAAATGTACCAAAACTAGCGCGTTTATTGCAATGACTGCTTCAATTTTGAGAGAGCCTGTTTGAAATTCTGTCCGGGAAGGTCAGCGCTGCACAAGATCTTCAATTTCCGAGGTGGTTCCGAACGACGTTTTTGAACAGTCTCTTTATTGCCTTGTTTTTTCTCTATATGTGTAGTTCAATGTGATTTTTTTCATATTTGCATTTACATGCAAATTACAAATACAATACAAACACACCGCAATAAGATTTATTCTTGGTCTCCGCTTCAAGTTTCGAACTCTAAAAGAATAATCTGTTGGACTGAAACCGTGCTCTCTCCTCCGCAAACGACTCGAACAAAGGAGTTCGTTATGTTCTCAGGCGCAGCAGCTGTTGATGGACCCAAACAAAGCCCATAGAAATTTTGCGAACCCTGTAGAACACGATCCCGCACTTGGCGATTCATTAATTTCCTCAACATTATTTGTCAGCGTCTTTGTCCTTAGAATACGAGTAACCAGCATACTGGTGAGAGGCAATTAGGCCAGATTGGGCTAAAGTTATGACAATTGCAAAGAACAGTTTGAAGCGAGAGGCCAATAAGTCATATGTAATTTAACGGCAAAAAAGGAGCCCTCTTAGTAATGGCTGGAAAGTCATTATTACAGGTTACAGAGAGACGGCATTCCACGTATTTCCAATACCAACGTGATTTTACATCATCCTTTTACAATCAGCCTGATTGTGCGACTGATATTTTCCGTTTTTTTTTAAACTCTAATATGACTTGCAATAATTTCTGTGATTTTTCGCATCTGCATAACACCTTGGTCCAAGTGAAGATGTAAGACAAAGGTTATTTTAAATCCGGAGAACATTTTTGTAGTCTGGGTTCATTTTTGATGATTCTATCCAATTCAACTTGCAGCGCTAATTTCAGTTTCCATCAGATCTCCAGTGAGGCGCCTTACTTCAACAACAACGAGCTTTCCTGGTGAGGTTTGAATGGATTCTGGTAGCCAACAACATCATCAAAGACATTTGACGAAAACCTTAAAGTTTGGCCAATCGGACCCTGAGAATAAATGACTTTCTTTCTTCGCAACCGGGTAGGACCGATGTCATTTCTTGTGCATTTTAAGAGCCGTTGAAATGTTGTTCAGTGATCTTATCAATCGAAACAGACAACGAATCAAATGACTCGAGATGGGATCCGCAGCCGTCCGCGACGTGCGATGGTGGTTTTCTTCTTGATCAGGATAAAAGTGTATTTCATGGTTGTAGCCACCGTGCGCCTGCAGTAGACAGCATTCATTTTCATTAATCGTATTTCCTTTTTACTCAACAGTTGCTTCGTAGATTTTAATTGTCGCAGTGAAATAAAAAAGAATGTTCTTAAAAGGTTGGGATGTCCGGACGGATGTCAATTTCGTTCAGGGTGATCTTTTGCACCAACCTCTGCAGTGAATGAGAGGAAGTAACTGTTTATTTTTTTAGAGAAGTCCGGCAACCTTCTCTGCCGTTATTCAGGATCACCAGCCACTTTTCCCAGGCAGATTTGTCGCGCGATACCTTCACGTTTTCTCTCCATTAGTTGTCACTTTATATTTTCACGATTACCGTTCATACCCCCATCTCATTTGCCAAAACTACGTCCTCCGTTGCTTCCCTTCATGAACTCCCCTTCTCCGATCAATCTGCGAGTTGCCGTTTTCGCTGCTCCGCGCTTCTGAAATCGAAACTCAAACAAAGGGAGTTCGGTATGCCACATGTTTTGTCGAGCCTTGACATTGAACCACAAAGACACATGAAATACATACGGCTCCGTCAAATATGTCCGTTGTTCATTTACGCACACTTACTTGCTAATCCTGCATCATTGCGCTGTCATTTTTCAGACAGAGATTGGAAAAGAGCTGCCTATGCGTTGTGCAATGCACGCGGGATCGAAGCAGAAGTTTACAAACGTGCTTCAGCATCTCTGCACCAAGTTTTCAAACCACTGAAGGTTTTTGAAACGCCTGTACAACAAGTGAAAAGAGAGGTGAGCATCGCCACTACTCATGTGCATTAGTAAACGTGGTTAATTTCGCAGTTCTGTCTGATAGGGGAATGGGGCTGGCGGCGGGAGGCACCGACTTGAAGAAGAATGTTCTGTGATCAACGGTGCGGAGATGTGGACCAGTCAATTGATGGTTTGGATGAGAAAACAGTAGCGTTCAAAACTGGTCAGCATGAGGTGTTGAATATGAGTAGGTATTCAATTTCCTTGTCGGCCACAAATTTAGTGCGGAAATGAAAATCTATTGCATCCAACAGCTCGGCTGGGTCTATTATGCTCGAGATTTCACTGATTTCCTCTCTGCCCTGTTTGAGGTCAGGAATCATTATTCAATGTGTCCTCTTGGAGAGTCATTTCGAAAGCTTTGTACATGTAATAATTATGCAACGTGCCAATCTCAATTATTGTTGCAAAATCCAAGGGCAGGCGTGGCTCTCAACTCACTGCGATCATTTTCGCGATTTTGTATGTCTGCCTATAACATTATTCATTTATTTTATTTATTGCAAAGAAATTCCACAAAGAATTTGGTGGACATAAAAAAATGTTACAGAAACAGCAATAGTCTATATGACCCAGAGGATCTTCGTCATATTCACACTAAAATCACGGCACGCAGAGAAACTTATTCAAATGAATCAGAAACAGAATGAAATGAAGGCAGAAAATAGACCATTTCACAGATATGGATCAAACAGTCCTGGTGTGAGAGATGCGGGATGACGCGACTGAAATGAGGTCAGAGTCACTGGATAGGGAATTCCAATGAGAGATCGATCGGGGGAAAATGAGTTGAAGTACAAATTTCGTCTGCAAAATGGGAGGGTGAAACTTAGGTCATTATCCGTCCTGCGTTGTAAAGATTTCGGGCTATAATGAGAGGGAATTGGGCAGTCAAAATCATGTACTATAAAACCGAACAAAAATTTAAGGCAGTGATCGCGTCGCCTGGATTCAAGAGTTGGAAGGCCCAGGAGACTAAGGAGGTTGGATACACTTGCTAACCTGTCAAAAGTACAGGAAATTACTCTTGCTGCCCGCCGCTGAACATTTTCGAGGGATTGAATTTCACAACGTTTGCAGGGACTCCATACAGCACAAGCATATTCCAAAATGGGTAGAACCTGGCTGACAAAAGCCTTCCGTTTTTGTTCAACTGGCGCATTTATCAAATTTCTGAAAATGTAGCCAATGGTGGCGGAAGCCTTCTTGACCACAAAATCAATGTGGGGTTCCCAACTTAGATCGTATGAAAAAACAACATGGATTGGCCTGTTCTCTTTTTTTTGATTCACCACTTACTTGGTGGTGGCTAGCGGTAGGTACATTTGAATGAGGTCAGTCGCAGGCATTTTATTCGGGTTGAGATTTAATTAACAATTCAATGTCCGAAAGTGAAACAAGAAAAAACTCAATGAAATCACGGGAAATATCTGCGAGAGTTCTTCTCAACAGTGTTCGGGCCTTGAATGAAAAGAGTTTCAAGATTGACGTGCATGTTTACCCATCATCGGAGGTATGAGATCTGCTCAAATTACTGAAAATTCCCAATTTAGACAGACAACGGACGAGTGATTTTCGGTCGGCAACAGTTGACGGATGGATGAAGATGGACGGTGTTTTGTTATGCGGTCCGTTGCTCATGTGCCATGTTTGCCAAAGGCAGAGAAATATTATCGGAATGCAACGTTGACCCATAGAGAGAGAGGCGGACGTAATGTCCGGAAGGGGTATTCAACTGGAAATGGGCAGTGTGTGAATGAGAAAGAAGAAGGGGGCAATGAAAATTGTTGGCCTTGAAACATTTGCAGGTGCGGGTCTCTGTTGCGATTATGACGTTTGCGTGATGCGGAAAATTGAATGCTGGTCTTATGAAAGCGAAGTCATGGGAGGGAAGGGCCACCTCTCAACGGATCTGGACATGCGTGCCCACACACTTCACGGTCATTGCCACGTCGGGAAACAGTTATTGTTGCGCATAATCACAAAAGCCGAACAAATTGAAACAAATGGAGATACGCGCGGCCTATGCTCGTATGCAGGTATGCCAATCCAATTGAGTTCGAATTGAGTGAGTTTCGAAAAGTCTTTCTATTGGAGGCGATCGCAGTTTGGTGATCAAGCAATACACTTTCGATTTTGGAAAAAATGGCGTGAATCAGCAAAAGACCAATCATTGAAGTTCAAACAAATCGAGACCAGCCGATTTGCTTAATTTGTATTTCTGCGAACGAAATGTTCAGGTTACAGAGTTGTGCAAATGGTAAATTCATCTTCATTCTGCCTTGGTGAGAGAGGTTGGAGAGGCGTAAGCGCGGAGGGGAGGAGTCGTGTGCACCGAGCCAGCGTTCGAAGGACTGCATATCCTTTGGAGCCGTCCAATTGTAACGCTCGCATGCTGCTATTCCAGATAGCCACTCACATGTTGAAATGATAGGTACGGCTGGTGGTTTTCTGATAAATTTTCCATTGAACTATTTAGAATGTGCAATAAGAATGCGCCCTTGTTTGTCGTGTCGTCTGCTCAGGCAGTTGCGCAAGCACAATTTTTTTTTCCAATCCACTTCCGCGGACAGCAGCATCGCAACAGCAAATCCTAAATTTGTGACGTCATCAATTTTGGGATTTTTGCCTTTTTTGCCATTTGACATGTTTGCCACCGCTTCGCAACTCTTTCTTGGGTCACAATAGGGTTTGGTTTGGTTGAGTTAGGTTAGGTCATGTTAGGTTCGGTTGGGTTAGGTTTCGAAAATAAAATGTTGAAATTGGCTGGAATTACCAACAACCAATCAGAGACGCGCTTGCGGAAGTGGATTGGAAATAAAAAATATGCGTTGCGCAATGCCATCGCAATTATCGTTCATCTGAAAGAGGTCCATGGAACCTTCTGGAAGATGGGCGGGGTCAAGGTTCGAGTGTCGCTCCGCGATTGGTCGATCTCGGTAAGTGTCGGCGCGTGACGTCAGCACGGATGACGCGATCTTTACGCTTGTTTTCTTGAGGTTTGCGGGAGAGGGAGATCCACCCATCGTTGCCGTTATCGTTTGCTATTATTGTTATTGTAATTATTATTATATTTTGATGTTATTTATGGCTATGACGTGACGTCTAGCGGCTGAAGCCGCCATCTTTTCCACCGTTGTACTTTTTAAGGTTCTCTGTGGAGAGGGGAGGTACTACTTTTCCATTTTTGTTTGTGGTGTTCTCCATTTTTTTTTCTTTTCAACTTTTTTTTTCTTTTATCGCTCATCGACGATCACGAGGGTGACTCATTATGCTTGATTTTAGGATTGGAGCGGCTGACGCCGCCGTTTGGATTGTTGCGGCTGACGCCGCGCTTCTCTGCTAGTATCGAATGCTCTCTTTTATGTGTCGTCTGTTGGAAAAAAAGATGGAAACTGTCCTCATTCTCTGGTTTTCACACTACTAGCCTCCTGTCTTGATCAGTGACTTCTCACAAATTAACAGTGCTGGTTTTTCTGACTTCTGCTGGGCTCATTTCTTTCATTTCGGGAAAAATATCTGTGCTCATCTATTGACAGGCTTTGGTGTGATTTCGAGTCGATTATTCAACACGGCATCAGTCAGTTTGTTTCTTCTCGCATCAAAAGGCCCCAATCCAGATCGATTTTTTATAACAACCCCCCGCATATTCGCTACCTATCTCGCCAATGTAAAAAATACTACAAATTTCGTCATTATTCTGAAGTTCATGCCAGAACCTATGATCTTCTCTGCTCTGAACTCATGGCTGCGAAATTGGGTCATGAAAATCATCTCCTTTCTAGTCTATCTCTCAGGCCAGGTACATGCAACTCAAATTCCCGCAGTTCTTTACAAAACTCTTGGAAGCAGGTAAATAATAGGTACCGTGGGTCAGTCACTATCCCATCCCTAAAATTCCGTGATGGTTTGGCCGTTTCACCATCTGAAAAGGCTGAAGCGCTTGCTCTACAATTTTCTTCTTCATATTCTGCTGACAATTTTCCAGCTTTAGCTCTGCCAGCTCCATCCAATGCTCCTGGGCAGGATCCTACCTTCTCGATTACCTTTTCTTCAATAGTGTCTGCAATCAGGAAATCCAAATCATCCTCTTCTGGTCCTGATGGAATTCCTGGATCTCTTCTGAAATCCTTCCCACACGAATTTTCTGCCTATCTGTACCTTCTCTCAACAAGTCCTTTTCTTTGTGCACACTCCCCGATGCATGGAAGGCAGGGAGTATTACGCCTATATTCAAGAAGGGTGATCCTTCACTGCCAGCTAATTACCGGCCCATCAGTCTGACGTCTTGTGTGTGCAAGCTGATGGAAAGGCTGATCTCGGACTACATTAGGCAGTTTCTTAATGCCACCGATTCCATCTCCCCTTTTCAGTTTGGTTTTCGTCCTGGCTGGTCTTGTGAACTGGCCCTTGCAAAGTTCACCCACGAGGTTGCATCCTCTTTTGACAAGGGTGCCGATGTAGATGCACTGTTTCTGGACTTTAAAACGGCCTTCGACGTTGTTCCACACAACGCTCTGATGTTTAAATTGCAGCGTTTAGGCTTACCTATCCCTATTATCTCTTGGATTGGCAGCTTCCTCAGCAACTGGACACAGTCTGTTTCTGTTTCTGGAACTAAATCTCCATCTTTTCCTGTAACTTCAGGTGTTCCTCAAGGCAGTGTGTTGGGCCCTCTTCTATTCCTCATCTTCATCAATGATCTTCCTGACGTCATAACTTCTTCAAGAATAATGCTATTTGCTGATGACTGCGTCCTCTACAATTATTCACTCTGTTTCTGATGTCGACTTGTTGCAAGATGATCTTGCTTCCCTTGACTCGTGGAGCCTTCATTGGGGCCTTGGCCTGAACGGATCAAAATGTGCCCATGTCAGGTTCTCAACTAAATTGCATATTCTTCAGTCTTCTTATGCTCTTCCTTCGTCAGGTACAACATTATCAACTCATTGTCCTGCAAATACCTTGGTGTGACACTTTCATCTGATCTGTCCTGGAAACTACACATTACCAACATTGCACGCAATGCCAATTTGCTCTTCTCAAATTCGGCGTCTTTTCAAATCCTGCTCACCTTCAACCAAGGAAACACTTTATATTTCACTTGTCCGTCCACTTCTCGAATATGCCTGCATAATCTGGGATCCGTACCAAATCTCCCTCGTTGATGAGCTTGAAAAAATTCAGCGTAGGGCTGCTCGTTTCGTCAAGAATGATTTTTCCCGCCATTCAAGCGTGACTTCGATGCTTTCCTCTCCGAACTGGCCTTCACTCTCCGATAGGCGTTCTCAGTTTAGGTTGTCAGCTCTAAGTAAGATTTTACTCATAATGGTGGCTGGTCATGTCTATCTGAAACCCTGCTGCTCTTCCCGATACTTTGGTCGCCATGACCATACTTCCAAGATCCGCGTTTATCAACCTTCTAAGACATTTTAAGTATTCTTTCATTCCCAGAACCATTGTAGACTGGAATCGTCTATCCCAGAATTCGGTGGATTCCTTTCTGACTCAACCCTTTTCCTGAAGTTCCTCATCTGTTTTTTCTCTGGCATCGTAGTGAAAACTATACTCTTATCTCCTAGGGGCCCAAATTAGACCTGGGATTAGATTCGATCCGGTGCATTACGAGGGGTTGATAAAGATGAGGTCAGGGAACGGGTCAGTGACTCATGCCAGACCTAAGCCGGGAACCTGCCCGGAGTCGGCGGCCCATGTTGGTGGCCCCCCTCTGCGTGGTCAGTGCAAACCTTTTCACGCAGCTGGGAAGAGGGAGTGTGCGTACTGCTGGCGAACGCCGCTGGTGCTTCAGTGACTCCCTGCGCTAGTTAACCGGCAGTTGTCGGACAGCGCTATCGCCGCGCGACTGACGCAAGGCGAACCATTCCCCCTCCCCCGATGTAGTGCTCCGGAAAGACTACCTAGGAACCTACGTGGGTCAAACTGTGTTATCTCTACTTCTTTTTTCTTCTATCTAATCTCATGTTGTTGGCTTTGTTTCTTCATTTCGTCATTTCCCTACCTTCTTCCTTTTCTCTCACCTACCTATGTCTAACTTTTATTCGCTTTTTTGCATATTTTCATTTGAGATTGCGAATGGGTATGTTGTGGTGTGCGTGTGTGCTGATTAATGCTGCAGGCTTGATGCTGATGGTAGGGGAGGTTCTTGTTTGGGTCGCGTGTGTATGACTGTTGTGTGCCTGTATTGAATGCTATATGACTAGGCCCGTCCACATTCCGATGATATATCCTATATCTACCCTCCTCACCCCACCTCCTTCTTTACCTACCCTTTCCTATCCTTACGAATATTGCAGCCGACGGTCGCGTGTCCTTCCCTTCCCTCCCTTCCCCTTCCCAGGTATATGATGACATTTGCTGTCATATGTGAGAACTTGCTGTTCTCCATTGACGATTGCCTCGTGGCATAATAACCTGCTGAAAGCAGCGTCTGATACCTATACCTATAAAACGTTTTTTGTCTGCAATTTTTCATTTTTTTTTACATTTCAAATAAAACATTTTTTGTCTGTATTTTTTCATTTTCTAAATTTATGTTAGGTACCCTTTCATTCATCCAGACATACTCAATTGCAGTGCAACCACATTCACTTGCTCAGATGACCAACAAATTTGGGTATTGTCTCGTATGTATACTACCTACCTTCTTTTGCTAGTTGCAAAACCAACGATTGCTAGTTTTGGTCTGATAAACTGCGGGGTCAGCAGCCAGCAGCAAAAAGTGGCGCGACCCCTCATCGCCGACGCGATGAGGCCACGAAGGAGCCCAGAAAACAAAAGACCCAATAGTGAGTGAGTCGGAGCGCATGAAAAAGAAATCCAACAACACAGCATCATCAGGAATAGGGATGCAGTGTTGTTAGCATCTCAGGAGGCATTTGCAAAAAAATAGCATCACATACCCATATTCAATGTTTCATCGTTTCCAATTCGTCAAGATGACAGGTCGTTGGATTGAGAATCATCACATTGGAAATGTTGAGTCAATTCCGGTGTCGTATCATCAAAAACAGCACAATGAAAAAATGAACAGTAATGTGTGTGCAAGTGCAATTTCCAATTTAGACATATATGAGAAAAAGAAGAAGAAAAGAAAATTAAACATTTGAAGGTCGTACAAATACGAGCCAAACTTTTATTGGAAAATGTAGGGGGGTAATACCCTAACCTAAGAAGAACCTACCTATCTGGGAAAACAATGTGATCACCTAGGATAGGCCTAAGAATCTCTACAAGATGAGAGATGTGGTATGGTACCTTCAAACTGACAAGTTCAGCTTATTTGGAGCGGCAATGCCATCCCCAAGAATCTTCAATGCATGGGGATGCAGCCCGGCAGGCATCAGCTGGTAGAGCATCAGGAAATGAGCCAGAAGTTCTCGCGCCGAAGCGGTAAGTAGATCCTTCCAGCACACTTCCATCAGCTCTACCACTGAATGTGGGTTTTGCCTAGGTAGGAGCACAACCTGAATAGTGTATATGAACCGAACCCCGGACCCCGGCCAGGTCGTCCATTGCTTCAGAGTTTAGGCTTAATCAGTTTAGGCTTAATGATTGACCGAAATTTTGCCTCAGGTAAATGGACCATTTCAGAGGAGATAAAGAGCTTGTTCCACAAGAAAAGGTATCGGTTTATGAAGGAAAACCTATCCACGTTTTTACATAAAACAGGAGGGGTGAAGGAAACGCAGGTCCCTGCCCTTGTTGAATTGTTGTTTGGGGAGAGAGATAAGGTGCAATCCCCCCACCCACCCTCACCGAGGATACATTTCCTGAAAGCTGTGATGCCATGCAGCTGCCTTCTCACTTCAAGGGTGTCCCAACCAAGCTCCTCCCGAAGCAGTGTAACACTAGATTGGAAGGTGAAATTTCCTGTTACAAATCTCACAGCTCTTCGTTGAACGGCTTCAATTGATTCAATATGACATTGTTGATAAGGCTCCCAAGTTGTTGTGGAGTATTCCAGGATTGAGCGCACAGTAGAGAAATACAAAATTGATTTAACCTTTCTGGATGCATAGAAATAATGTCTGATGAGAAATTTTAGTTGCTTGGAGGCACGTTTGACTATTTGAGAGATATGCTCACTCCAACTAAGCTTTGATGTGAAAAGGATACCGAGGTATTTGATTGATGATGGCCTTGACAGAGCTTTACCGTCGACTAGGTAGTCTGAGCACAGAGCAGGAGTGCAACTGAAGGACATGACAGAGGTCTTGGCAACATTAATCTCCATGCTATTTTCAACACACCACATGTAAATGTTGTCAATGTCAGACTGTAAGATTTCGGAATCATCGGGTGAATCGATGATGTGGTAAATAACCACATCGTCAGCAAAGAGCCTAACTTTAGAGCGAACATTCCCTGTCATGTCGTTTATGTAAATGAGAAAAAGAAGTGGTCCACAAACTGACCCTTGTGGTATTCCACTGGATAGTGCGAGGGGTTAATTTAATTTAAAAAATTTAAAAACTGGGGACAGAGTCCCCCCGCCGGCGCGACCGAAGGACATAATGTCCGGAGTCAAAAGATGTCATAAAAAAACCGATGCCGATGGCTTTTGCGCAACGATTTGGTGCACCAGATTTCCAGGCACCATGTCAAGTCAATTTTAAAAGGGGTGCGATGATTCGCAATTAGTCAAAAAGAAAAAGAGAGCGTCAGAAAGCCATTATAGCAAAGGTACAGAAAATACCGACAATGCGGTAGGTTAGGTAATCAATGTCATAAGACATGTTACCAATTTCATGCCGCAGAGGCAATTTATGAATTTTGAATGTTTCAAAGCGCCGGCCAGTAAAAGAAAGACATGCACAAACAAACAAGACAATACAAAATGAAAGTCGAATGATAATAAAATGTGTTCGTACCTGATCCCGATTACCGTTTATGCCACATAATGCCATCCGAATCCGTTGAAATTTTTGTGGCCAGAATTAGACAGAAAATAAAATTCCAAGTCACACGAGTGGCAAATGAAAAGTACCCTTGATGTCAGTAAAAAATAAAGGAAAGAGGAAGAGGGGGGACAAATTAGAATTGATGCGGGTAAATACCTAACTACCTACCTAAGTCCTTAGTGAAGTTGAAGCACTTTTCAAGGTGAGTAACTTGGCATGAGATGCAGAAGCGAATTGAGCTTCTGTTATGTTTGAA
>JASGXE010004589.1:0-13698 GCA_030068105.1 Sinentomon sp. SZTP_YWyxl | reverse complement strand
TGACGAGGACACCCGACATATTCCTTCGGTCTGCTTCGGGTCATGGCGCGATGACAGCCAACCTTCCACAATGGTCCACTTCGCACTTTGCCAAAGCACCGACTCGAAACACTTCGCAACGCTGGAAATGTTCAATCGCAAAAATTCAAGCACCGCAAAAATCACAAACCAGAAAAACTCGCAAACGCCAAAGGAACTAGGAGAGAACAGCCGCAAGGAACGCGCAACAACTGAAGTCGCGAATCTTGGCTCGGAGCTCAGAACGAAAATCAGGATCCTGGGAGGCGGAATGGCGGACCCTGCCCTGAAACCGCTCAAACCGGTTCGCGGGGACGGGGCCTGTTCAGCGGCCATATGGGCGCCTCCAGAGCTGTTACATCCTTTTCGCAACACGTCTGAACTTGCATGGGATTAGTTCGAGATTTCGCCGTTTCGGGGCGGGTGGCAGCACCTGACGGTAGTGAGTTGGACGAGGCTAACTTTCCTGCGCTGTGATTGGTCGGGCTTTCACCGATGCCGTGCAGACCTGCGGAGAGGCTAACTTTCCTGCGCTGTGATTGGTTGGGGCTATAACTTTCTCTTTTCCTGCGCTGTGATTGGTCGGTTCTTCGCCGACGCCGTGCAGACTTGCGGAAAGGCTAACTTTCCCGCGCTGTGATTGGTCGGGCATTCACCGAGCCGTGCAGCCCTGCGTAGAGGCGCATGCCACCGCGGCGTGGGCGGGGGTGGGGTCACGCCTGACACCCTGCGGAGAGGCGCATGCCACCGCGGCGCGCATGGGGCGGGGTAGGGGTCAAGCGCGGTAAGGGCGCGGCGATGCGGACGGGGATTCCGGAACATGTCGCAACATGTTTGACCGCAGTTTGAGAGGTGCGAAGAGTGGTGCGCGCTGTCCAGGGGCATGTGACGTCCGTTTGATCAGGGTATTGGCACTGACGGATGCGGACGGGGAATTCCCCAGACAGTTGATTTACCACATGTCGAGACATGTTTTTACCCAGATGTTGAAGGTCATACCCATTACTCCGCCCGGATGTTGAAGGTCGTACCCATAACTCCGCCCGGATGTTGAAGGTCGTACCCATAACTCCGCCCGGATGTTGAAGGTCGTACCCATAACTCCGCGTGTACAGGGGTCTCATGATCGTGCATTAGGGCTTAAGCGGATTGGCTCTTCGAACCTCGTTGATGACTCATCAACCCGGATGTGCACCCGGATGTTCAAGGTCATTGACCCGGATGTTCAAGGTCATTGACCCGGATGTGAACCCGGATGTGATGACTCCTGTGATGGCCCCTGAAAGTATGCAATTTTCCCCTGAAAGTATGCAACCCGGATGTTCAAGGTCATGACCCGGATGTTCAAGGTCATTTCAAGGTCGTACCCAGCGCATGCATTCTATTTTTTAAAAGCGAATGATGATTTCAGACATTTTCTTGCAAATTTAAGAAAGCTTCTTGAACACACGCATTCAACATTACTTCTTCCCAATGAAGTGAAAATTTTCAAGATCGGTCAAAAACTTGGATATATTTACAACGATTTCACTGAACTTACACCTTGTTCCATCTGAAGATATAAACTGAGAATGCTTCACAATCTTCCATTTAAATGCAGAGAAAAACTTTACTTTCTATGTCGAGAATGAAGTTTTCGACCGAGCTTTCATTGTTGAAACAATTCTGAATTCACTCCATGAACACACTTGGGAGCATTTTTAGCTCACATCTTCAAGTGGAAGAGGTGAGGCATCGAATGGTGAGGCGCCGCCCGCCGGTCACTCCATTGTCATCGCATGAAGCGCGCTTGTCGCATCATGACGGGCGGGTTGGCCAGCCGTCAATAAGGGGGTTCATGTGGAATTTATGTGGAATTCTCATTTTGCATATTATTTCAAACATGGCCATACGCAGAATAAAATGCCCTTTCTCACAATTATTGATGGGCGAAAGTCCAGCATGTTTTATATACAGAGGAAATAACTCCTTATTGTGAACGTGGCCAATTTTTGTCGGTACGAATACCTGCAATGTCCACTTTGCGTTTCTGGTCCATGGATGCTCTCATCAACCACACCGACAGTTGCTAAACTGTGGGCTGTCCGCTAGTTGCTCCGGGGAAGTGTGCCCGGAGGACGCATCACATGTACCAGTGCGCAATAGTGATCGACTCCAGTTGGAAGCGTGCAGAAATCACACGAAGCCTCTAAAAATGTTTATTTTTGACCGGACATCTCTTCCACACTTTATGGGGGTTTTCTTAATTTTTTTTCTGGGGGATTTCTTATATGGGGGTTTTCTTTTATAACACCCTCCAAGAAATGTCACATGACAGTTTTCCATGGCACAGGCAGTGAGGCAGCATTGTTTAGGTATATCTGGAGTCACAATCATCGAGCATCATGCACTCTTTTCTGCTTATGCGAGTTTCAGCCATCGAGGTTTCCAATCTAATTCAAAGGAAAATCTTATTTCAAATCGGTGCCTTACTCGTATATCTGAAAACTCGATTCTTGCATTCGCCGTGGAACTTTCAGTGTGGTTGGTTGTCGTCCAGAGAGTTTCCACTCCACCACAAAAGAAAAATGTTTGCGATTGAAAAAAATCATCCCGCTGCTGAGTTCTCTCTGCTGTGAGACATTTCAATCTGGCGTGGAATACAGGCGAATGCAAGCAATTTCGTGCCTTTTCTAGCGCCCCTTTGACCAGTGACAATAACAGAGTTGAGAATAAGATGTTTGCTTATTCAACAGACTTTTCAGGACTCCTTTCAATACACCAAAATGGTGTGCTAAAATTGCGCCACCATCATGCTTTCTCACTGATCCTGTCACTCCTTTTTGAGATCGGCTGTGATCTGCTTCAAATTGCAAATTAGCCATGTGATGCCCATGCATAGAGATGGAGATCTTATACCTCTTAATAAGATCTTCAAAGACAGAAGATCCTCTATCTCTAACTCCATAGTGATGCCTGGCTATTTATCGCAAATCCCGCACTTCCATCCTTTGCTCATGTGGTGGGTGGAGCCTGGTTCCCCATGAAGGCGGAAAATTCAAATTTGAGGAATTTGCCCTGCGTGCCACAATACAACGAATCATGAATGTGTGGCCCGCCAGGAAAACAAAGAAGGACGAATGGAGAGTCTAAAAGAAGGTTCATCTGTACTCATCATTTGAGTGTGATGATGAACTTCAAACACTGAATCCTCGTGGCTTGCCCTCCCTACCCACATTTAGCAGTTCTTTACATTGGTTCTTTTCACGGAATTCTCTCTCCTCCTTTCCTGTTTTTTTTTCTCGCAATGAAACCTTGCAACCGGGTAAAAAGTTGGTGAAAAGATTAATCTGGTTGGAATGACTTTTTTCCACTTACGCATCTGTTGGGGCAGGTTAGACTGCGACTATCCACCGCAGCACCCTGCTACCACGCACTTCAGAAAAAGAAGGAAAAAGAAAAACTTTTTCTTTTCGAGTTTCAAAATTACCTATTCATCCGAAAGCACGCATCGCAAAAGTCAGTTTAGATTAAATTCCGCCCCTTTTCCAACAACTCCCAAGGAGCATGTTGCATTCGCAGCACAGAGACAGAGCACCGCAGGCAAATCTCGTTTGTGAGTTTTGGATATAGGCCTACACGTAAACCAAGATGCAAAAGCGCGAACTGAAACCGCGTAGAGATCAACAATTGAAAATCAAAAAAGCAATTCGGAGCAACAGCGCCCATATGTCCAAGAAAAAGTCTCGTGGTGAAATCCAAAATTGATTTTGAAGAACTCGGAACAAAATTTTGTCCAAAAGAGCATATTGGCGCCACCTGCCGAGGAAATGATGTGGGTCGAGCCTCCCAGAAACTTCTTGCATTGGATTTTTTGTGTTTTGTTCTTTAAAAAATGTGTTGCTAAAATGTTTTCCCTCAAACTTCGACATTCAACAAAGTGCTCGAAGTGCATGAGTGTTGGAAGCGCGGGTTCCCGCCACGGGTGCGATTCGATTTCGGAAAAAATGAAACAAAAAAGGGCTTCCCTTATTTTGTCCATTCGGTTGGTATTCTGGTCATTGGTGATCCATCACATCAGCCGATATGCTTCTGATTTAATTTTTGACTTGATCTAATATATCGTGACCTACTGTACCCAATAACACTCCTCATCCGCTTTTGGTTTTCGTCCATGATCACCAACGCTCAGAATGCGACGTATTCTTGTTGGACGGATAAATCAATGGCATTGCATCGCAAAAGGCATATCTGCACGTGTGACCTCAACCTATATTGGTGATTTCGAGTCTCTTATTTGGCGCCCCAAATATCAGAAAAGGGACCATTTTCTGGTGAAAGGAAAACAAAAGAAAAATAATACCTCAAAACGAGTACAAAAAACAATGTGTACTTACAAATTTTTCAATACATTTTTTTCTTGATTTTGCACATAAACGAAAAAAATGTGAAAAACCACATCAGTCTTGCCGAAAGATTGGTGACTTGTTGAAATTGAAAATGCATGATCCCCCCTTCACTGAAAAAAAAGGCTGTGTCATCTGAGTGGTCCCAACGTTATTTGACACTCCGCTAATAAAATGTTGTTCGAAAGATTCGCGAATCAACCGTCGAAATTTTGCTTGTGTCGGTGACACATTCAAACTTTCAAAATTTGTATACCTCTGGGGTCGTGATTTTCATTATTCAGACATGTTGCCGCATGTCATTTGACACGCATTAGTGGCTATATGTTCTTGTAGATTTTTACACCAGATGGAAGCACATGTTGATTTAATTTTTCCACAATCTTGAGGGAATAAAACAAGAACCTTTCATGCAATTTCAAATGAATTCATGGTCTTACCCATTCATGTTTGACCGCTCACTAATTTTGTCACAAAAACAATGTCGACGAAAATACGGAAGTGCACTGAAGTATGTTGCAAGTCCAATGAAAGAAGGAAAATTCCTGATGTGATGGGTTCCAGACGCAATTTCCCAGGCATGGTAATTTTTTGTCAGCCATCCTTCGGTGAGCAAGTCTTTGGACTTGCGACTGGCGTTGATGATCTTTCTGGGTTTTTTCTGGGATTAAGCCTTAACTGAGAGTATTGGTAACAGCCCATTGAAATCGAAAAATATTGAAAAAAGAAACTGTCTGAAGTCTGACACCGGTGGGACAATTATTTTACACAGGAACCCATGTCAGTTGTTATTTCATGTCAAGTGAGTTGGGAAAACTGTTCTGGTCGAGTTGCGAAGGGAAATCGAAATGTGTCGAAAAAGTTGTTCAAGTGTCTCACTGGTGGGACAAAATGTTTGACACACTTTACCGACTCTTACATGTCAAGTGAGTTGGTAAAGTGTGTCACTGGTGGGACAAAAATAGTTGTTCTTACATGTCACCTGACACGGTTTTTTCTTTCTGTGTTGACATATCACTATAACAAACGTCACACTTTCTGGGTGGTTGTACTGGTGCATGCTGACAACAGTCTCGAACGAAAGATGAAATTTCTGTTCATATTCAGGCCACCGATGGAAAAGACAACATGCCCATCGTTGGTCAATGAGTGGAATTGTGAAGCTGATGTCCTTTTTCCGTGTATTTCTTCGGGCCAGAGAGCCCCGGCCTGTTTTTGACGGCCTGGTCGAACAGGACATGGCGTTCCCAGCCAACACGAACACGGAACAAACTTTGATTGGAGATTTCCATTGTTTTCCAACGTCTGTGAATGGCCACAGTTTCTGGATTGATCCGTTTCGTTCGCCAGAAGTCACTACCGATTGACGTTTTCAGTCGTGTGTCAAGTTGGCCGACCTACGTTTTCGCCAGCGAAATTGACTGTTACAGGAATTTTGAACGAATTTTGTTCCGTGAAAGTGCCGTTGAGAAAACTTTTTGTGCCAATTCCTGCTCGCCGGCAACTCGCATTTTCAATAATCGGTCGGCCAACTTTATGTCAAGTTACTATAAAAGTTACTTGTAAAGTTACTTACGAGTAAGTTCCAACATTCCGAAACCGTCATCGGTGCCGAAAATCCGACTGGACAGGAATTTTGTACGAATTTTGTCCGCAAAGTACCAACCGCTGAAAAAAGAAATTTGTACCAACTGCGTTTCGCCGAGAATTCTACATCAGGGTGTCTGCCAATTTAGAAAAACAAAATTCCCTGAGTTTTCCAGGGTTACTTTTCAAAAATTCCAGGATTTTCAACATAGGCATTCATATTCTTATTCGGTAATATGGTAATTTCATATTCTTATTATTTGATGCATTCTTTCGCTTTTTTCAAGGCTTCTTGTTGTCCCTAATTCTGTTGTGAAGTGCTCCATCCTCCCCCTGCACCTGCTCCAATCCATTTCGAATTTTTAAATTTTTTAGTTTCACTCATTCAAACATCATCGGGAGGTTCAGGATTCAGGAATTACAAATCCAGGGTCGTTTTCAAAATTCCTGAGTTTTCCAGGTTTTCCAGCTTGGTGGACACCCTGTTTCTCCAGAGTGTTCCACAAGTCCAGCCGCAAGTGCACCGGCAATGTCCCCAAATTCACCGTTGTTTTCCATGCACAAATCACATCTGATCTTCCCTCATTCTCTCCTCTTCGCTTCATCATTTCAAGCATCATTGTTGCGCTTGATGCCAAGTTTACTCTGTGGATGGACAACCCTGTATTTATTGAAAATGCGAATTCTCGGCGGAACGGAGTTGGTGCAAAATTCTTTTTCAGCGGTACTTAGCGGTTCAAAATTGGGACAAAATGTCCTTCGGTACTGATGATGATTTCCCAGCAGGCTTCTATGGAACGTAGGTCGGCCAACTTGACACACGTCGTGTTCGGTTGCGCTCTGAAAAATATCAACCCACTGCACAGCTGGTCGATTCGAATGAAGAAAAGGGTCATCAAAAAGGGTCTTGTTACTCCATCAAATCAGTTCAACGACGAACCGATAATGGTTCAAGTTTCAATATTCCATTTGCGAAGCGCAATGTTTATCGAGATTCTTTTTTTCCTCAGGCCATAGCAAATTGGAACAGTCTTTCGCGAAACTCTCCGATCATCCTGGATGCCATTGAGAGGATGACCCTTGTTGCGCCTGTGTGAAATCCATCTTCGATCAGCTAGTTTGCCCTCATCTGTCGCACCGGCTTCCAGCTTGAATTGGCTGCGGTTTTTGTAATTTATGAATTGTTTTTTATTTCTTGACTGCTATCATTTTATCACAACACCAGTTCATTTTGTTGTAATTTTGACTGAAATAAAAATAAAAAAAAAATAAAATAAAATAAAAAGTTGTTTCGTCCTGGTCGCTCTGACTTTGGAATTTCTTCACCGAAGTTCAATTGCCTTCTAAAATAGCGTTTTGGTCCTCAAACATATGGGACAAATGTGCAGGTGAAGTCACAGATATAATAATGATGTGAATAATAAACCGATGTGATGTTCAGCACCTGTTTTGGTAGGAACCGCGCATGTGGTGAGTCACTTTTGCTGGTGCAGAAGTTTTTCAGGCCAAATCCGTTTCTCTGACATTGCCATTGCAGTTGTTTTTAACATCTCTTTGACCAATTTGACTATGCCGAGCGTAACTTGAATGTTGTTTTTTTTTGTCTTTTGTCTTTGTGTTCACAGCACCAAATTCTTGTAGCTGTTTTTTTCATAAAAACAAAAAAAAAATAATAATAATGTGTACCCAAGGCCAAAATGGATGCCTATATATAAGGCTTGTTCGAAGGTACAGAATTGCAACAAATGGATATTGTGTCCATAAAATGGGCATCTGCGTTGTCGGTTATTTGGCACGACTACAGATGAGTGCATACCGATTCACAAGAGCAACCTTTGGACCTACATTCCAAAAATGCGGGGACAGGACATGATTGCTTCTTCTTTCCTTCTCGCCCTTCTGTCCTTCTTGCTTCAACCAAAAAAAGACGGCGCGTGACGAAAGGAGCGGATGTCAACAAAATCACACTGTTGCAAAATAGAACATTGCTGGAATCAGATGGGAGGAAACCATGTGGAAAAAGCATAAACGAACAAGGGATTAGAGTTTTATAATTATTTAGCGTTGCCAGAAATGAGAGTGAGCGTCCGGCGCAGTTTAACAACTGCAGACGAAGGGCTATCAGACGCCTAATAGGCCGAGAAGGACAGAAAATAGGCCGAGCCGCTGATGGCGCCAAACTTCGTTGGACGAAGAGCTTAAAATTGCCATCAAAACAAGCAGTGCGTTTCGAACGCGATCGGCTTACAAATTAGCAATTTGGAAACCCCACTCGAAAAACTGTGCCAAATTAATTTCGAAAGGACAAAAACAGGATTTAAAATTTGGACTCCGATCTGACTGTGCGTGCAGAGACTGGCAACCCAGAACCGAACGTGTGACGGAAAACACTGAAAACTCTCTGGTCACAACGAATTGACTCTGGTTTGTGGTTCTTCAGAGAAAATTCCTCTGCCGTTTGAACGCCCTAAAACAGCGGGTTTTCTTATGTCATTGACCCCAACAAAGCTAGAAATACAGACCCCAAGGCGTGACTTCTGGACGGTATAATTAGGACAATTCTGGACTCGTGTAATTTTGAGTTTTTAATTCTGGAATGGCATAATAATTACGGACTGGTATAATTATTGCTGAAATGAAGCCAATTTTGTACTCCCAAAACGAAATTCGAGTGCTTTAGCTTCAGCTTCTGCACCTGTGGGAGTGGGACACCTTGTTGAAACGTGTGTCAAGACAGCCGACCATTTTTGGAAATTGACCCTGAAATAGAGTCAATTAATTTGTAGTAGATTTGTACCAATTTGTACCGCAAACATTTCTATTTGTACCGCGTCCGGAAAGTTGGAATTCCCACTTTTTAATGGTCGGCTATCTTGACGTCAAGACAGCCGACCACTTTCCAGAAATCGTACCAACGCATTTCCGATCGGAAAACGCTTTATGCCATTAATTTGTACTCTATTTGTGCCGTCCATAACCATCTACACATTTCCGCGTCCGGAAAGCTGGAATTCCAATTTTTTAATGGTCGGCTGTCTTGACGTCAAAACAGCCGACCACTTTCCAGAAATCGTACCAACGCATTTCCGATCGGAAAACGCTTTATGCCATGAATTTGTACTCTATTTGTACCGTCCATAACCATCTACACATTAATTTGTACCGCGTCCGGAAAGCTGGAATTCCCACTTTTTAATGGTCGGCTATCTTGACGTCAAGACAGCCGACCACTTTCTAGAAATCGTATCAGCGCATTTCCGATCGGAAAACGCTTTATGCCATGAATTTGTACTCTATTTGTACCGTCCATAACCATCTACACATTAATTGTTACCGCGTCCGGAAAGCTGGAAATCCCCTTTTTTAATGGTCGGCTATCTTGACGTCAAGACAGCCGACCACTTTCAAGAAATCGTATCAGCGCATTTCCGATCGGAAAAAGCTTTATGCCATGAATTTGTACTCTATTTGTACCGTCCATAACCATCTACACATTAATTTGTACCGCGTCCGGAAAGCTGGAATTCCCACTTATTTAATGGTCGGCTGTCTTGACGTCAAGACAGCCGACCACTTATCAGAAAACGCACAAGCGCATTTCCGATCGGAAAACGCTTTATGACATGAATTTGTACTCTATTTGTACCGTCCATAACCATCTACACATTAATTTGTACCGCGTCCGGAAAGCTGGAATTCCCACTTTTTTAATGGTCGGCTGTCTTGACGTCAAGACAGCCGACCACTTATCAGAAAACGCACAAGCGCATTTCCGATCGGAAAACGCTTTATGCCATGAATTTGTACTCTATTTGTACCGTCCATAACCATCTACACATTAATTTGTACCGCGTCCGGAAAGCTGGAATTCCCACTTTTTTAATGGTCGGCTATCTTGACGTCAAGACAGCCGACCACTTTCTATAAATCGTATCAGCGCATTTCCGATCGAAAACGCTTTATGCCATGAATTTGTACTCTATTTGTACCGTCCATAACCATCTACACATTAATTTGTACCGCGTCCGGAAAGCTGGAATCCCACTTTTTAATGGTCGGCTATCTTGACGTCAAGACAGCCGACCACTTTCTAGAAATCGTATCAGCGCATTTCCGATCGGAAAACGCTTTATGCCATGAATTTGTACTCTATTTGTACCGTCCATAACCATCTACACATTAATTTGTACCGCGTCCGGAAAGCTGGAATTCCCACTTTTTTAATGGTCGGCTATCTTGACGTCAAGACAGCCGACCACTTTTCAGAAATCGCACAAGCGCATTTCCGATCGGAAAACGCTTTATGCCATGAATTTGTACACTATTTGTACCGTCCATAACCATCTACACATTAATTTGTACCGCGACCGGAAAGCTGGAATTACCACTTTTTAATGGTCATGTGTATTGTTCTTCTATGGCTGAGCCGTGAACATAACTCACGGCGGAGCGACATCTCTGCTCAAGTTTCATCACAGTCAGCGCTCTTTCATCACGAATTCCTGTGATCGGCGACAATGACGCCGATCACAGGAAAATCAGCACATCGCGGAGTCGGACTCTGGTCGGAACAATCATTGCTCTTGCCTTGTGATTCAGTGGTCGGGCAGCCGACTCCCTTTTGGTCTACGTACGAACTTGAAAACATGGAAACCACACCGTAATTTTGCAATTGCATGGTACTTTTCAGACCTGCAGTTTTGGCAAACTCCGATGAAATGGGACGCGTCCTTCTGCAAGCCACCAAAACATTTTCCGAAGAACCTAAAATTACGCCAAAGTTGAAAGTTCTACAATTCAATAAAGTCATATCCATTTACTATCCCCAGCAGATATGGCTTATGGCTTCATGCCTCACCCAGAACAGAACGCATTTCCAATAATGGCACCGTTTCCAAAGACATTAAAACAAAACTCCATATATTTGCCACGGATGAAAAACAAAAGGAAACCCGTCGACAGCTGCACCGCTGGCTGGACCAGTGGTGTTCGATTCGAAGCCCAGTGGCGCAACAAGTGCTATTTCGCGTGAGGGGAGGCTAATTGTAATTCTGGGGGCGGGGAGACAAGCTTCACAAACATCGACAAAAATTGCCCACGAAGAACACCAAAACTCGGTTCACGCCAAGTTTGAAGTTCGTCGTTCTTCCCCCCCCAAGTGTGACACGATTTTTATCGAACCCGACGTTGGTTGCAAGCTCACGGAAAGAACGCCATTCATGGAATCCTCAAATGGATTGAATAAGACACGGAAAAGCTGCCCGAAAGAGCTCGCCTAGCACCCAATTTTGAGAATACGTCCCAAACACCGGGAGAAAGAGCCCCCCGCATTCCCATCTGATTCCGCCGCATATGGCCAAAGGCGACCGAAGGAAGTGGACCACCAAACCCCTCCGCGGCCTCCGCAAAATAACACCCCATTCTCTTCAGAGGATTCTACAGCACGCAGCATTAAGTAGCCCATGCCAGTCCTCGACAGCATGGCATGGATGATAATGTGAAATTGTGACTGCCAGGCGAAATCAGGCACTGAATTCAAATGGCCTAATAAGGGAAAGAGACGGGGATGTGAAGAAGTCAGCAGCATATGTGAAGCACAAACGCACGCACTACTGAGCAGACCTCACTCCTCAGAAAGAGAAGAGGGGCGTCGTCATGCTGCATCTGCAAAAAAAATGAAGGAGTAAAAACCGATGTGTCTACCGAGAAACCAAAATGGACTCGGCAAATTTTATCGCGACAATGAGCCAAGCCAAGATTTGGACTGAAACCGCATTTTGCTTGCACACGAGCCAACGAAATAAATTAATAAATAAAAAAGAATAAAATAAGAAACCACAAACAAAAATAAGTGCCGTCGTTGCTGATCGACATGCTTCTTTCAGATGTTTTGAACCAAAGATGCCAAAAACATTCGTAGCAAGATGTTTTGCGTCATAAATAGCAAAAATGCCTCCATTCCAAATATCCAACGAAACTAAAACTTTGATTTATGCATCCTAACTTATTTATGCGTTGAAGAGAAAGTTTTCAATCGACTTTTCATCGTTTCAGGAATTCTGGTTTCAATGAGTGAGAAGAACTTGAAAGCAATTTCAGTTGTACCTTCAAATGGAATAATTCGGCACCTGTAATGTTGGTACATCACCGCTACAAATGGATAATGTGCCCATATAAATGGGCACCTGCATGGTTGGTTTGTTGGCACAATACTTTTAGTGACTGAATTTGTCACAAGAACAACCATGGGACCCACAAACCAACAATGTGCATGCAAAGAAGCAGAGGGCAAGATTTGCCAACCACTGTCCAATCCTTTGAAATGATGACATCGATATCAATTTCACCAGCAAAGATCAATCAGATGTGACAGTCCAGTGGAATTTGACTGCTGGATTCCTTTGGAAATGGTGTAAAACAAGGTGATTTCACAGTCGGATTTCATATGTCGATAGCCTTTGTTCCCGATAGGTACCATTTCTTGGCAAGTCGTTCAAATGCCTTCATTCGGAGACATGGGTGCCGAAGATTTTCAGAGTTGAGAACAGGCAAATGGGATGAAGGAGAACCTTCACGCCACACACCGCGTTCGAGAACACTTCCCCGTCAGAGAACCAACGAACAAAAAACTGTGTGCACAAGCATCACATAGAGCACCAGATAACTCAAAAAGTGCAAATTTCGTTGTTTTGGTGGGGGAGACATGTCTCGAAAATGGGGAGTCGTGAGTGCATTTTCAGCAAATAAGCTTGATTCGCTCAGACAAAGGAGCATGTCCCATACCTTTTAGAATCACGATGTACAAAACACATCATTTTTACCTTTTATATCATTTTCGTTATCAATTTTATCATTAATTTTATATGATTAATATTTTTCAATTTTTTTATATCAATGTATAATATTTCAGAATCACAATACATACAGGGTAGCTCAAAAGTCTTTGGCCATAGGAAAAATAAAAATTTGCTGTTTATACCATATTTTGTGATCTGAAACTTATTCTAGGTTTAACCACGTCTCTCAACACTTCAATCGGAACATGTGCACATTTTGGGATGCCGAAAACCTTCGGCCATAGCAAAAATATTAAATCCGCTGTTTTTGTCATGTTTTGGTTTTGTGGCTTTTTCGAGCTCCAACCGCAAATGTCACCACTTTATTCGTTGCTAAAATTTCCGATAAAACTATTGACATCCGTGGTGGAGCTAGAAAAAGTTTCACGTCGCGAAATATGATAAAAATAGAAAATGTTAATTTTTCCAATGGCCAAAGACTTTTGGGCTACCCTGTATATTATGCAAGCCACCGCACTGAATGAGGTGCACACGAGATCAATTTGGTTCCTCAGAAGATGTGAAAGAAAACGTTTCATCCTGTTAGAATTGTGCAGCGCAAATTGTGGCAGAACTCTTTAGGATTGAGCGTTTCCCCAACAGCTTTGGTGCTGGCGCCCAGCAACAAGAAGTGTCTACTCGTACAACAAGAACAAAATGTTTGTTCCGGTGACCTGTCCCAGCAGTTAGCCTTTAATTTTCAAAGCGGAACTCACTGGAAAGGGATCCCATGAAAAAGAGAAGGGAATACCCACAGCAATATTAATATGTCTGTGCTTTTTCATGCATCCTTGCGTTCTGATCCCTTATACAACACGATTTCAAGCAAGCTTATTTCAATTGCCGATTTTTTGTGGAAATTATTTTCGGGG
>JASGXE010004583.1:0-11482 GCA_030068105.1 Sinentomon sp. SZTP_YWyxl | reverse complement strand
AAAAATTCAAAAACTGAACTTTAGCCATTTCGTGGTGAGCACATTGCGGACGCAAACTGTTCATCCCTGCTTTTGATACCCCGTTCCCTCCCATCATTTGTCATCAATACGGAGTTCATTCAACCCGCAGAGGAGATCAAGTTTGGAATGGACTTTGACACACCAAATGGAATCATTACGCCCGAACATGAAGCATAGATAACGAAAAGACGCCAATTTCGAAGGCAACATTGCACTTTTAATTCTATGCTGCGGATCCATTTTAGATAAACAAAAACAAAAAGTGTACCATTGTTGCAATTTGGCGCTAAAATGATGTGGTCGACTTTTATTATTCCATCATTATTCCATCAGAATTCTCGCAGTTTAGCCACAGTATAGAAATAAAGCAGTATGCTCACTTGAAAAAAAACAGCCTGCTTTTTTCGTGCAAACACAAGTTCGAGTTTTGCATTGTTGCAGAGAAACAAAAGTTTCTATTCCCAATTACGACAATGTTAAAATTTCGACAAGGTACACAAGTTCGTCTGCTAAAACGTGCACGCTTTTTTGAAGGAAGTGAGCATACTGTCTCATCCATATACTGTGGTTTAGCCACAGAAAAGGGATGAGATTCATTTCTATGCTGTGGTTTAGCCATGACAGCTTCTCAGCTTTTTTGGATTTCCTCCATAAAAGGCGAGTTTGTGTGGATTTTCACATCATGCGGAAACCCCAATAAGTGCGGGAACCCCCGGTAAACGCGGGAATCCCAGGTAAGCACGGGAAACCCGAGTAAGTTCGGGTAGCCTAGGGAAGTGCGGGAACCCGAGGTACGTACGGGAATCCCAGGTAAGTTCGGGAACCTCAGGTAAGTGCAGGAGCCAAAGGCGAGCACGGGAAACCCACGTAAGTTCGGGTAGCTTAGGAAAGTATACGGGAACCTCATTTCAGTGCTGGAATACAAGAAGCATAAAACTCGTAATGCAAAATATCCGTATTTAAACGCTGGACATGAAAACGCTATTCACATGAATGTTTCTCCGACCACCGTGGGGTGGGAATAGGGTTTAATTTTTGACCCAGCGCAAATTTTGCAAGAATTTACAGAGGTTTTATCAGAAATACCTTTGTGGTGGGGTGCTCAGTCCCCAAAGAGATTTTTATGGAACTGTCCTCTGAAACCCCCAAATTCCAAATCTAAATTGACGCATTTTGCTTCAAAATCAAGAAGACTGGGAAAACTTCTTGGTTGTCCGCTAACTAAAATTTGAAGCTTTTTTTAGGAAGTGCTTCAAAAGCTTCGTCACAATTATAACAGAACAACTGAATCACCACTCGAGTAAAAACAAAAGCAGCACAAGCAGGGAAGGAAACTGCGATTCCGCGCGCATCAGAGGACACGCAAAAACTTTCAGAGTCATTTGAAGTCCATGAAAACAATCATGAACAATCTTCTATGCGTCGCATCAACATCATCGCAGAGTGATACCAATTGCATAACATTTAAAAACTTTAGGTACAAATGAACAAAAAACACTATGATTGGTTTTTTCGGTTGCAAACGATTTGTTTTTGTGCCATGACTTCGCCTGAGATCGGAAAGTCATCCAGTAAAACAGTGCATAAAATGCGAAATTTAGTTACACATAATTTGATAGAGTTCCACGCTTTGCATCTGAGTTTTGAAAAATTGGCCAAAATCCAGCAGTTGATCCGTTCCAGAAACTTTGGACATAAAGAGGACACAAATAGAGGGATGGCGGAAAAACATGTCTCTCATTTTTATATGGTGTCTGTCGTCTTATGGTGTCTCTCTTGAAAATTTTTATTGTTGGTTTTCTGGGATCCGTCAGGCATGTACGAATAACATGAAACAAAAGTAATTTCGGAGGCAATTTGCCACTTTTATTTCTACTTTAGATGCTTTTTATTTTCAAGCATTTCATCATTCTTACAGAGCTGGGGCCTTATTACAGTAGAGTTTGCAGTATTTGAGAAGGTTCTCAAGTTGAGAGGACTCTCAACTTGAGTTGAGAAGGAACTTGAGAGGAGTCTCGCCTTATTACAGAAAGTCTCCACAGAAAGTCTCTTACACAAAGTCTCCACAGAAAGTCTCTTACAGAAAGTCTCCTACAGAAAATCCCTTACAGAAAGTCTCCTAACTCGAGAGACTTCACAACAATTTTTCTCAACTACGTAAAATAGTCGAGAATTCACGGAGCTCGGAATGGTCTTAAAATACGTCAAAACGTCAGGAGATACGATCTTTTTGAGGGGTCAATTCCGCAAAGATGACTCCTTCACTATTAAAAAGGGCGAAGAAATATAAATGTTGGACCTCAGCAAAGGATTCGTCAACATTGCGCACCTACCTTTGAAATCAAAGCTTCATAAATTTCATCATTTTCCTCGAACGAGCAGCGCACATTCGATTTGCGCCGTTGACGGAAGGAAAATAGAATCACTGGTAAGATGGTATGGTGGATTGTCAATTATCATGCATAGAAACGAAATTGCGTGCATTGGGAATGGAAAAGAATGAAATCATGACCAACTCACGCAACTTGCTGCTAGCAATGCAACAAATGATTTCCGTGAAGTCTTGAGAGTGGCTTTTGATTCTCGTAAATATGTCACTCAAATAGCCCATTTGAGAACATTCTCAAATATTTTAGAGCCTTCTCAACTTTGAGAGAGTTTCAGTTATGAGGAAATTTGAGAGAAGTCTGACTTAAGAACCTTCTTAGCGCTAAGAGACTTTCTGTAATAAGGTCCCTGGTCTTAACTCAACCAATCGGGAGTTTTTGGCGCGAAGATTTCATGATTTTTTCATTTTCAGGTAGGATTCGTACCATTTTGACGGAAATTGTTGATAATAAAGAGTCATTCTCCGTCGTAAGAGATTCTCCGTAAATTTCTGAGAGTTCCATGTTTAAAAAAACTGAACAGCCCCATGGGGACAGAAAAATGCTATGGTCACCATATCACGTGACAGATCATTTTGACAGCGGAGATATATGACCCAGAACCTGCAAATTTTTGTCGGAAAATTCGAAGATAAACAAAAAAAATTAACAAATTTAAACACGATTGCAATTGTCATCAACATATTCAGAGCAACATTCAGCAATATTCACATCCATCATTTCCCATCCATATTCACAGCAATATTCACACAACAATATTCATACAGTAATATTCACACAGCAATATTCACGCAGCAATATTCACACAGCAATATTCGCACAACAATATTCACACAACAATATTCACACAGCAATATTCACACAGCAATATTCACACAGCACTATTCACATCCACATCCATATTCACATCCATCATCATCCACATCAATATCCAGCAATATTCACATGTGCAAAACGTGTTCCAGGATCTATTCTTGAGATAGGAATTGATCATCGGTTTGTTTTTTGAAGTCCTCTTAAGCCAACAAATAAGGTTAAGTCATTGGATAAGACGATAAGATTGGTGATATAACATAGAAAGTAGAAATAAAACATAGCCACTGCCAAAAGCTAAAATGTGATATCCGTACCATGGCGACGTGCAACCACGAACAAATTGCAGGAATAGATGTGGCAGCTGGTGAAAAGGTTGCCGATTATACGTCTCAACTTTCGCTAATGCTTATGTCATTTAACAGTCTGTATCGATTTACTCGTATTATTGAAGCTAGCTATGCTCCATGTTCCTGAACCTATTCTTAAACTTATCGAGCACTTTCTCTTAAATCGTTTCTTTCGCGTTGCTGTTGATGGCAACTTATCGAGTGCACGACAGCTGAAGTGTGGTGTTCCGCAGGGCAGTGTCCTAGGTCCCCTTCTGTTCATCCTTTATATAAATGACCTTCTGCTTTCGCTTGACTGTACAACCAGGCTTTTTGCTGACGATCTGGTGATATATGTATGGGCCGCCCTGTTTCGCAACTAACCATTCAGTCATAAGTCATTTAGTAGTTCTTCAGGACTGGGCCAACAAATGGGGATTATTGATCAACACTGACAAATGCAAATGGGTATCGTTTGAAAGAGGAGCCAAAATAACCGACAACACACATAATATACGTATATGGCACGTCCATCGAGAGAGTGTACGTCTTGAAGTATCATGGGGTTCTGCTTTCTTCCGACCTCTCATGGGGTGCACACGTTACCTACACTTACGGCAAGGCGCGCAAAGTCTTGGGCATGCTTATGCCTAACCTGAAATAGGCTCTCCCCGGTGCAAAACTGAAGGCATGTACCAGCCTCGTCCTCCCAATCCTTTAATACGCCTGCGAGGTTTGGGATCCCTACCTCACATCTCAGAAATCATTGCTTGAGCGGCTCCAGAGTTATTCTGTGCGTTTTATCCAATCTGACGATAGGCGTTCGACTTCAGTTTCTGGCTTCTTGGATGCCCTTGGCTTACCCACCTTGGCTCAAAGACGCCGAGAGCGTCGGCTTCGACTCTTGAGGTCCATCGTCTTTGGCAAAAGTGTAGTGAGTCTCCCATCTGATTTCAGTCTTCGAGTATTACCAAGGCGCTCCGATAATGGGCGACACATCGAATCCCCTTGCATCAAGTTTACCCAGCACTTTAATTTTTTCTTCCCTCGAACTGTCCGCGAGTGGAACTCCCTCCCTTCGTCATCTGCTGAGATTCAGCCGTTGAAGTCCAGTCTTCGTCGGAATTAGCCGCCATTATTACAGCTCATTTGCTTTTTCCCCAAACGCCGATGGTTCTTTTTCTCCTTGATGGTCATTGTTGTTGTCTCTTGTCTTCATGTTTATTGTTTTGTTTTGTTTTTGTTTTTGTCTTTTACATTGAACTTGATATCCTATGACGTTCAGCTAGTAATAATTGAAATTTGTCCAACATTTAAGCAAATGGTTTCCCACTGAGTAAATTTAAATTTTTTTAAATACCTGTCTGGTTTTCAGCCGGCAAAAAGGAATTTTGCGAGGATGTTCATCCGTTAATTTATAGCCGAGCGGATTTTTGTAAGGTATAAATAAGGTCTAAACAATAGTCACTATATAAGACCTATACTGGTGCAAAGCCCAAGCTGGAAGGAGGGTTCAAGCTGGTCTATCGGGCAACCAGATTTTCATGATGGCCGACCTGTTCAAGTTAAAGCATTTACGCGTTCACAATGATCCCATATGAATGGTCAATTTGATTCAATTCAATACTTGCAGTTTCCGACCAATCGGAAAGTCATGATGGCCGCCGACGTTGCGAGTTCAGGGTCCTGAACAAGTTCAACGCGACGAGAGAATGGTCGGAAGCTTGGTAATTTAACGCATTGTTCGGTTCCCGTTGCTGACGGAGAAAGAAGCTAATGGAGACTATACAGAGGTCATCAATAGTCCTCAAACATACGAGTCGTTTTTTGCAAGCATTTCTCCACGAGAGACTGCACAGGTGGAATTGGCGCTGTTTGGTTGCGTTTGGCTTTGCAGCAAGTTTTCTCGTGGATATAATTTCGTAATTTTTTTCACATTCACAAAAAACAGATAATGTTTCCTCTTGGCTTTGCGATTGAAAAGGCTACAACCCACGTCTCTGATCAGTTTGGGCGTCTTTACACAACCAGTGAAAAGCATGACCCATTCAGGACTCCATTGTTTGTGTTTGAAAGCAGGCTCGACAAAAAACTTCCGCCATCGAATTAGACCAGTTCTGTTGTGCCTATGGTTCACGCAGGAAAGGTTTGACCTTTGGAATGCCTGACTACCAACGCTTCCGATGCTTCCGAAGCATCCATCCGAGACACCCAATGCATTCGACGC
Source organism: Sinentomon sp. SZTP_YWyxl (assembly GCA_030068105.1). Taxonomy (NCBI): domain Eukaryota; kingdom Metazoa; phylum Arthropoda; class Protura; order Sinentomata; family Sinentomidae; genus Sinentomon; species Sinentomon sp. SZTP_YWyxl. The sequence continues at coordinate 5,705 of JASGXE010004583.1, read as the reverse complement.
AACCAGTCACACACACAGACACACGCACGCACACACACCACACACACACGAAAGCGACAGGAGGTTGGGTAAGAAGACCGATCTTTTCTATCCTACCCCAACCTAACCTAACCTCTAACCGGTTGCTTAGTGTGTGTGCGTGTCTGGATGCGTCGGATGCATCGGAAACGTCGGATGAAACGGAAGGATGCACCGGATGCGTCGGAAGGATGCATCGCAAGCATCGGAGTTGTCGCAGTCAGTCATAGGCATTCCAAAGTTTAACCTGGTTTTATCAGATGAAAACTGATTCTTGTATGTGCATTGCCTTCCAGTGCTCGGCCGTCTTATCTTGTGCTTTCCTTCCCGACGCTGATCAGCATGATTTTTTGCCGCTCACACAATCGTTTTTGTGCATCTTCAAATGCTTGCCTTGCCGCACAAGATTCCACGACTTGCAGGACGTTGGAAATTTTCCATGGAATGACCACTCATTCTTTCTTCGGTCAGATCTGGCTTGCCCGCATTGCCACATTTGCTCCTGCCCACTGTTAACATCCCAGCCTCTCGTTCATACCAGCAGCAGCAGAGCGCTTCCAAAATGAATGCTTCCAGAATGAATTTTTTTCGCTTTGCGATGTGGGACATAAACCCTGGGAGGGAGAGCTCACGCGTGCGTCAAGCATACACGTGCGTGGAGTTGGTCGCCTCACGGCCAAAGCCTCAGAAAGATGGAACGAAATTTTTCTACTCTGCTGCGCAGATCATTTCACATGATTAACCCCTTTCGCTGGTCTTTCTCTTTAACTGCAGTTCCAAACACCTGATGTCCACATGCTGTGGAGCCCAAGTTCGCTGACGTTCAGCGTAATTATTAATGACGTCATTATTTGAATGCGGCGTCAATAGAGGGACAGCAAACGGCAAGTTAACAACACCAAACGGTGGACGCCTTTCAAATTTAAAAAAAGGCGGACGCCTTACAAAAAATTCAACAGGCAAAAATCCTGGGAAACAGTTTTCACTACCGCATCTCCCCATCCATCGCATCTAAAAATTAGATTTTCGCAATTGGGATGCGGTGGAAAAGATTTTGGCTGGGTTAGGTTTTGGTTGGGCTGTATTAGATAAGGTTGAGATCAGGTGGAATTTAGTTTTGTTTTTCTGTTACCCAAACACCGAACCTAACCTAACCAAGCCAAACCTTACCTCTGTCAACAAACCAACCAAACCAGACCTAAACCCAGATACCCTACAATCAAACTCAAACAAACCTCCACCGCATCCCAATTTCGAAAATTTGAGAAAATGAAGAACCTTTGATTTTTGAGAGGCGGTGGATGCGGTGCGACTGAATCCAAGATGCGGGGGTGCGGTGGTGGACAGGTCTTTGGAACTGTTACCAAAACCTGAGCGTATTCAATCACTACCACACCCCACGGCACGCGCTGAACTTACTGCCTGGACGTGACCCGCTATTTTCGCTAGAGGCTTGAAAATGTGAAAACAAAAGTGGGCATGCCGATTTCCGGCGCGAACAGAAAAATTGAAGTACGAAACTCGGGAAGGCATAATGTCCATCACCTTTCGCTCATTGCGAGAGTTTTACGAATATCACCGAGAGAATAAGCGCACCGTCATTGGCTTTCGTTTTTTTCACCTGAACCTCACCCACATTCATGCGAGGTAAGGTTCTCACGAATCTGTATCAACAGCAGGGTACAGTCTCCTGTAGTGAAATGTTGCTGGGCTATGTTCGAAGACTTTTGATAAGGGGTGTATAACCCGTATAGCTTAATGCTTTACCACTTGATGACCTGGGTTTTTGGGAACTAGGGGGGATTGGAAAGCGGAAGATGATGACCGATAATACAGGTTTTGCTCGTTCAAAGATGCCCTGGCCGCACAAAGGTCGCTCCTTCCAGAGGTCGCTCTTTGGGGGTCCCCGAATTATAAAATGTTGTGGTAGACCGCAACCGCACATGCCATGCGGCCAGTGGTAACCAGTGCTGCTCCTATGTCCAACGATGAGTGATTCTGAAATGTTGCAGAGAAGAGCGAGCGGTTCCCATTCGAAATCAAATTACTGCTGCTTATCCATTGATGCTTTTTGAAAAAGGAGAGATCAATGGAAAGAAAAGAAAATTTCGAAGGCAATGTGGCACTTTCATTTCTGAGAGCCTCTCTAGGTACGATGGAGCGATTCCCATTGTTGCCGAACTGGACAACCGCTTGGCTGTTTTGGCGCCAAACACACTTGCGAATTACTTTTCTAAAAGACTTCGTCCGGTTATGTGTTCTCTGATTGATTATTCCTTGTGCGTTTTCTGAAACGTTGAACTGCGATTTTTGAAGTTTCTTCAAATTTGTGTTTGATATTTATCAGGTGAGTTATAGTTTTCTTTGTTGTTGCCCAAATACAGCACACAATAGACTCTCACATGGATCAAACGCGTTTCTGAAACAAAATTCTTACTTGAAAACTGCATTGCGGTGGGATTTCCGCGAGGAAGGATTTCTTGATTTTATCGACAAAATTCTTTTAATTGGGCCCTGAATAATGTGCCTGTGGTTTTTCTGTTGGAAAAGTTAACCATCTGACCATATTTTGGTAAAGATTCCAAAGTAGTCGTCAACCCTAAGTCCTTGGCATGCACCATTGCTGGACATGTATCGAAGGGAAAGTTTCCAAAGGTTTGGAAAAAAGTTAAGTTTTTTTTATCCAATTGATATGCCTGCTCATTCCGCCAATGTTTTCATTGGTACACATCACCGGTCATAATCAATTGTATTCATATCATTGGATTGCTTTCGTACATCATAAATTGGAGGGAAATTTCCCACTTGTAAACCTTTTGGAAAGTTTGATATGATTTTTCTTTCGACTTTTTGTTGTTATTAAAATACATAACAGTGCAATTTTTGCTCAAAATTTTTAGTTTTTGAGATATCTTATGTTCTTTTTCGGCGACCAATAATGTGTTCCGGATGTGAAAAAGCAGCCCATTTTTGGGTTTTTCATTAAGAAAATTTGACGTGTTGCGAAATATCTTTTGCCATATCCAATAGATGAAAAAGCGTAGAGCTGAGAAAAATGTTCAATTGCTGCCGTTAACTGAAACACAGAAGAGTGAGGACTTTTTTCCCATCATTGTGACCATGCTTTCTGAGATCACATCGATGTGAGGATCCAAGTTAGTTGGATAGGACTCTAGAGCTCAACTGTAATGCCTGCTCTGTCTCTGGATATTACCCGGCCAATTTTTAGGCAGATGATTACAAGGGACTACTTTGCAACCCCGTTTTTGTGAATTTTTGCCATTTCTTCAATTTGTTAAACGAACCATTTGTAACTACTATTTGTGAAGGGCTCTCCGCGAGGAGGGACTTCATTTGATTAAATCTAAATCCCCGGCGAAACATTTTTAATCCTATTTCAAAAAAAAAGAATGAAAAATTTCATTGTTTCTGAAATCATAATTTCAACTTTTGAAAATTTGAGAAAAATCGCCCAATAAACATGTCCATCGCGACTTTCCGAGAAACGAATGACGAATGACAATAAAATTTCGAAGGCAATGTGGCACTTTCATTTCTATGAACCAGATCCTTTCATCGTTTCGACAGAGCAACTATCATTGTTGCAGAATTGGACTGAACAGTTCTTCCAGTTTTGGCGCCAAACACACTTGCGAGAGTTACTTTTCACTTTTCTAAAAGATTTTGTCCGGTTATGTTGTTCTCTGATTGATTATTCCGTGTGCGTTTTCTGAAAAGTCGAAGTGCGATTTTTGAAGTTTCTTCAAATTTTTGTTTCATTTTAATCAGGTGAGTTACAATTGCCTTTATAGTTGCGTAACTACCACGCACGATAGACTCTCACACGGATCAAAAGCGCATTTGAAACAAAATTTTTATTTGCAAACCATTATGAGTTTCATGTATTTGCGAAGGTGCTTTCCGCAGGGAAGGATTTCGTGTTTTTGGTTTTCAAAATTTTGTGATTGTGCCCGCGCTCATACCAAAGCCAGTGGTGACTTGTCCTGATGTTCTCTTTCTGTTAAAAGAGTTAATCATCTGACCACCTTTTGAAAAATAAATCCAAGGTATCTCTAATTCCTTGGAATGCACAATTGGCGGCCAAGATCAGGAGGGGAAGTTTCCATTTGCCAAAATTTTTGAAAATGTCAAATTTTTGAGATATCTGATGTTTTTTCGGGCATCAAAATTTGTTGTGCGATTTCAATTTCTATTTGCGAAAGGCTTACCGCGACGAGGGATCTTATCTCAAAAAATAGATAATAGAAAAGAAAAACTGTGATAACTTAAACTATTTCAGGATTTTTTTTTCAACTTCGAAAATTCGAGATAAATCGTCCAATGAGCATGTCCATCTCGACTTAATGATTATTGGATGACGAATGGCTAGAAAATTTCGAAGGCAATGCGGCACTTTCATTTCTATGAACCAGAGCCTTTTTTAGTTTCGACGGAGCAACTATCATTGTTGCCGGAATGGATTGAACGTTCTGCAGTTTTAGCGCCAAAACACACTTTACTTTTCAGTTTTCTGAGAGATCGCTTCCGATTATGTGTCGGTGATTGTGCGTGTGCGTTTCCTGATAAAGTTTAAGTGAGATTTCGTCATTTATTTATTCTGATTATTCGTCTTGTGATCTGGCATTCCCCGCGGCGGAGAGAAGTGTCATCTCGTTAGTTTACATGCTTTGTAAAGAATTTTGCGCCTAACTATTTCCGGCGCTATGCAATTTCTTCTATTTACGGTAATGTGGTTTGCATAGCAGTTTGTTTTTAGGGGCATTTTTCTCTTTCAGCGGTTGTTGCGATCAGAGAGGAGTGTTTCGGTTTTCCCTCACTAAAGCCAATTCTTCCTGAAAGTTGCAAAATTGTTGTTCATTTCCCCTGACCAAAATCTGGTGCAGTGCGAAATTCATATTTTACACTGATCAAATATCTCTTACGAAATAGCCGATGCTGATTTTTCTCACCAAAAATTGAAAAGTAGGGGACAGATTGCAAATTTTTCGGATTCCTGCGAACGTTGAGTTGATTTCAGGAAATTCAAGGAATTCATGGAATTCAGCAGGTTTGAAAAATATCAAACATTGATGAAATCTACACTTGTATCTGTTCACACTGAATTACTTCAATTTGCTATAACAAATCGCTTTTGCGAAATGCCGAAACAAAAGCACTAGTTGGACACCCCTGAATATCCTTCGACATAGGCCGTCGTAAAATGGTCCCAATGGAAGCCGATTTATCTCAGAAGGTTGAGAGTTTCTTTTTTTCAAGTGTTAAGAATTGGAATGGTATGTTTCAAATCTGGAATGGCACGACTTATTAATTTGAGAAATGAATAATTGCAATGCCGCCAGGGATCAAAGAGGGGTTCCTGATCATATCAGGCCAGATTTCTAATTGCTCAACCATCTGAGCTATGTCGGTCTTCTTGATTTGCTGGCCAAATAATCGTATTTATATCACGAGGGCCACTCCGTCCAAGGATATTCTGGGCTCTTCAACTAATGCTGGCGTTTCGGCAATTTGTAAAACAATTTGCAATAATGGCATAGTGTGAAGCGGATATAATTTTCAATTGTTAAAATTTAAAAATTAAAATTCAAGGGTTTGCGAAACTTGCCACTTTTGTATTGACCAAAATTAGAACATCAAATAGTTGTTATTCTTTGAACAATTTTAAA
>JASGXE010004582.1:0-10207 GCA_030068105.1 Sinentomon sp. SZTP_YWyxl | reverse complement strand
TTTCGAACTTTCAGGACTCCCAACTTTTTGATTAAATTTTGGAGAAAGGGCCACGGAAAGCCCCGCTTCATCCAGCATCCTGTCCAGTTTCAATTTTCGACGCCACTTTGCCATTCTCATTTCAGTTCCTTCCCTCCCGAACGGCGAACAGACCTGTCTGTTGGTTCCGCATGGACGAGTTGGGATCTTCCTATTCCATTCTCCTCATTCCACTTGAAGATATACGCTGAGAATGCTCCCAAGTGTTCTCAGAGTGAATTCAGAATTCTTTCAACAATGAAAACTCGGTGGAAAACTTCATTCTCGGCATAGAAATTAAAGTTTTTCTGTGTATCTAAATGGAAGAGTGTGAAACATTCTCAGCTGAAATCTTCCAAGAAATGAGCTATATATAGGTGCATTGTAAAATGGCGATTATGCTCCAGGAAGCGGCTATAGACAGCCTAAATTCGGGGCGGTACCGTCCCACTTTTCGATTTTTCAATTTCCTTGAATTGGCACGTGATGGTGGGTTAGAATGGGTTAGGTTCGGTAAGGAAAGGACAGGGTAGGTTGGGAATGAGTTACGAACAGGTTAGGTTCGGGTTAAGTTAGTTTAATCGAAGAAACGGTGAATGTGATGACGTATGAAGTTTGGCAGTCCAGCCACCAGTGACGCCCATAAAAGGAGTAGCCCACACTCACAACTGTTCAGTTTCCCGCATACCTACCTATTCCGTGTCGAGAGCTCATCAAAAGCATTTGCTCGGAAATGTTGGCACGCGCAAAGAATATGTCTGCGATTTGTAAAAGAAAGAATGTGCCAAAAACACAATCGCTGAAAACTGGGGAGAATATCTTGGCACGGGAGAATATCTTGGCACATTCGCATACAGGATGGCACAATAAACCGCCAGTCGTGCAAATTTAAACCAAAAAAAATTATGTTGCATTTCGGAATGTTTTTTTTAGGTCATTTCAGGCCAACGTTTTTCAGAAAAACTTCCAAAAATTGTCAATTACGGACGACGGCTGACAATTTTTTCTGGGCCACCCATGCCTGGAATATGTGCAAACTGCAATCACGGGCCACACATTTCCGACCGTGTTGGTGCATGCCAAAAAAGATTCACGGTGCAGACCTGTTGACAGAAATCGTTGTTGATTCAAAGCACTCTTGGCTTCGACGATCGACAGTGCTGTTGATGCATCCGCAAACATGTCAGAGCCAAAGCAAAGCGCGCCAAGAACACGTGTGTCTGTTATCACCGCACAAAAATACTACAGCGGAGTATTTTGGCAGATGGCATATCCAAGCAAAAAAAAAACCGAAGAAAATAAAACCGGTTCGGTGTTGATGATGCACAACGAAATGGGTGTCCATCCATCCTGACGCACCCAAGTTTCAAAAATAGATTTTATTTTGAAACAAATAATGAAATAAACGATGTCGGAGAAGTCAACAAGACAAGACCACTTCGAACGGGACGAAGATTTTTGTAACCCAAACTTGACCTTCCTCCACATGGAACTTCCACCCCACAGACCTTTACCGGTCATCAAACAACCCTGGTGATCCAAATTCTGTTTAGATTAGATACCTTTTTCTCACGACTAATACGTCAAACCGCAGATAAAATTGGTTTCATTCCTTTGAAACACCCGTCATGGCCACTGGCCGAAAGTAAACGGGATTTTTGGCACTCAAACTCAGCACTTGAGATGCGACGGAAATTGAAATCGGCACCGAAAATGCAATTCTTTGACATTTTTCCATGGATTTTCGTCACTTACCAGTCACCCATGGTGGCTATATAACACCAAGAGCGCGTGAAAAAGGCAAGGTTCTGTCGCTTTCACACAACAATAAATTTTCAACATTCTTTCCACCACATCCGTCGTTTGCTTTCCACCGTTTCTCAACCGAATTTCTCATCTCTTTCGTTTTGCTCCTCAACACTCGGATGTCTTTTCAATTCTGAATTCGCGTTCGACAATGGTCTTCCATTAACGACGTCAACTCCACGATTACATACATTTTGGTTACTTGCATTGCAGGGTGCCGTTATTTGTTCTGCCTTGCGAATTTTCTTTGTTATGTCTAACGGCGGAGAAAGGTTCTGGTGGAAAACGGTTTCGGCGGAAAGTTCGATGTGAAAAGCTCGATTTTCAAGTTCGGTCGCTGTCAACGAAAGTCAAGAAAACCTTGGCACATGCATTCGGGCGAAATTCACACCGAAGTTGTTTTCCACTGGACCCTTCTCTCCACTGTAATACATTTCGAATGCCAATAAATTGAATGAACACACGTTGTGCAGTGGAAGTTAAAGTCGGTGAAATTCATGCTCAAAAATCATCCTTTTATCTTAAATCCATTCCAAACGTGAAACGGATGACAAAAAACTCATGCGTCAAACTCATGATGAGTTTGAAGTCATGTTGTCCAAAAGAAAATTATCAAAGAAAAAGACTAAAGGCATTGTTGACGACTTTAAGGTACTGTAAATTTGAAAAAAGAAAAAGACAACATTTTCGTCTGTAACAAAAATGTTGGCACCTTGGAGCTTGATGTGCAAATACGTAATTTCGCGGCAGTCGATGCAGTGTGCATGTAAAAACAGATTGCTGTTGCCAGATCCTTGACTGACGAGATCCTTGTGCCATCAGAAAGCACAGAAAGTCATTTTTTGTTTTCCGTCATTTGCGATTTTTGCGAAGGTGAAAGTTCAACTTGGAAGGAGGATGGTGCATGATTTCAGAAGTCTGCGACTTTTCAGGGTTGTTTCGTATTCGGTATTTCTTTGCGTTCTGCCACATGTTCAAACATGGTATCTTAATTTCTGCAACGTTCCAAAAGGCTAATAGGCCCGACTCCCTGAAAATTGGTTCTTTTTTCACAACTAAACTTGCGACTTTCTTTGCGTGCAACTCTTCGCACTTTTCCAGAAACGCAACCAAACAATCAAACACCACTTCATTATCATCACACATTATATGCCATCATCAGCTGACAGCCATGCGGACGATTTGTCACAAACCTTGTTGCACACGTTTGACGTTGGGCTCGCAAGGAGAACTATGACCGTGGCTAAACTCCGCTCTTCATTCAACGGAATCTGGATTCTTCCTCGATTCTCACTTTGCAGATAAAAATTTGTCCGAATTCAATCGGACATTCGGGAAAATCGAGATTCCAGTTCTCAATACAACCAAAGCAAAGCTTTTTCAAGAATTAGTATCATGAAAACCAACCAAGCGCAACCGGCGAAGAACGGAGTTCTGTCAGGTGTGTTTTGTCATTGCAAAATGGAACCGGATGGAATTCTCAAATGGCAAAACCTGAGAAAGGAACCCATTGGTGAGAATATCGTGGTGCTTGACAGGCAAAGACACGCAGAGAGGGACATGAAAGGTTGTTCTGTGCAGTGGTGTTTCGCTTGCAAAGGCACTCTTGCGTGGTTCGCCATGCCCCCGCAAAAAGTCGTGGCAAAAACCAATATTTTTTATTTTTGAAACAGTATTTCAAAAATGTTAACACAAAACGGAGCACCTGCACTTCCTTTAAGGCAGGGTAGGGACTTCGAAGCACCATTCATTCCCTCAATTTTGTAAAACATCCCTGAATTTTCAGATATGTTTTTCGCAATAATTTTTCACCAATTGGCAAGAGGTCAGAACCCGTTTGTGTAGAAAGCGATATCTATGCGACCGAAAGTGAAATATTGCACTCTCGAGGCCTTGGCAGAGAGAATAACATGGTTGAGTCTGTTGCTGTCGTTCTGCTCTTTTTGAACAGAAGGAGGAGCCAAGAGAGACGCTGCCGTTTTCGAGAGAGTCGGGCAACAGACAAGCGGCCGCTCTCGTCGATGGTTAACTGTAAAACAAGGACTCACCCAAACTCACCTGAACTCACCCAAACTCACCTGAACTCACCCAAACTCACCTGAACTCACCCAAAATTCCACCGAACTCACCCAAACTCACCTTAACTCACCCAAAATTCCACCGAACTCACCTGAACTCACCCAAAATTTGGCGGAACTCACCTGAACTCACCCAAAACTCGAACGAACTCACCTGAACTCACCCAAAATTCGGCGGAACGCACCTGAACTCACCCAAAACTCGAACGAACTCACCTGAACTCACCCAAAATTCCACCGAACTCACCTGAACTCACCCAAAATTTGGCGGAACTCACCTGAACTCACCCAAAACTCGAACGAACTCACCCAAAATTCGGCGGAACTCACCCAAAATTCGGCGGAACTCACCTGAACTCACCCAAAACTCGAACGAACTCACCTGAACTCACCCAAAATTCCACCGAACTCACCTGAACTCACCCAAAATTCGGCGGAACTCACCTGAACTCACCCAAAACTCGAACGAACTCACCTGAACTCACCCAAAATCCACCGAACTCACCTGAACTCACCCAAAATTTGGCGGAACTCACCTGAACTCACCCAAAACTCGAACGAACTCACCTGAACTCACCCAAAATTCGGCGGAACGCACCTGAACTCACCCAAAACTCGAACGAACTCACCTGAACTCACCCAAAATTCCACCGAACTCACCTGAACTCACCCAAAATTTGGCGGAACTCACCTGAACTCACCCAAAACTCGAACGAACTCACCCAAAATTCGGCGGAACTCACCTGAACTCACCCAAAACTCGAACGAACTCACCTGAACTCACCCAAAATTCGGCGGAACTCACCTGAACTCACCCAAAACTCGAACGAACTCACCCAAAATTCGGCGGAACTCACCTGAACTCACCCAAAACTCGAACGAACTCACCTGAACTCACCCAAAACTGGAACGAACTCACCCAAACTCACCTGAACTCACCCAAAATTCCACCGAACTCACCTGAACTCAGCCAAAATTCGACGGAACTCAACTTAACTCACCCAAAATTCCACCGAACCCACCTGAACTCACCCAAGATTTGGCGGAACTCACCTAAACATTTCAGAGATTAGGAGGATTCGTAAATATTTCAGTATTTTCCCGCAATTGACCTTTTGGTCCCATGCCCCAGGAAGGAGGGGTCGGGAGATTTCGCTTATTTTGTGGTCAGTGGTAAGATTTGGTGTAAAGAGTCTGGATCTAGCCAAGTGGCCACTGTCGTTGGCCACCTCTAGTACCAGTACCTATCGTACCCAAAGTGGCCACCAAGAGTCTGTGGAAAATTCTGTGGCTGCAGTTGCATACGGATATGTTTTTTCTGGGTTTGGCCATCAACATGTTTTTCCGCGGTTTGACCAGTTTCATGTTTCACTGAAAACGAAACCGTGAAGAATCAGCCTCAGGACGCAGTCAGTGATTGCCATTTGTCGCGTTGCGAAGGGAGAATTCATGATTGCGGCAGTTTCCACGGCAAAAGCGGTCACGATGCAGTTTCCTCGGTGCAATGGCTTCACCAACAGAAAAAGTTGGATCTCAACGGGAGAAAAATACTGCCCAATCAGTGAAAAGCCAACAGCAAAAAGCAAAGCGCCTTGGCAAAGTGGCGATCATCAGACATGCGCGTGCACCAAGCGTGTGCACAGCATGATTCAATGTGATGCCTTGATTCAATAAAGCATAAAACAAAACCGGCGGCCTTCAGCAGCGCAAAAACTCAACAACAGCGAAGGTCGCCCGTTTGCATTCAAAGGCATTCACAGTGGACAAAACAATGAAGCAAGCATTCCAACTTGTGATTGGTTCATTTAATGAAGAGACACAATGACTCACCGATGCATCATTTTCGGACTCTTCCTCACATTTCGCTCGCCACCCCGAAGCAGAGGCAGAGAGAACTCCAGAAAAGCATGGATGTCCAACTGAGTTCAAATTCAGGAATTCGTCATTCTCTGCGTGTCAAAGAATGACGTCAATGCAGGCAAGAATTGAACGTTCAAATTGTTGAACTTTGAGCTCCTCGGGACATTTTGAGTAATTCTGGCTGAATTCTGATGAATTTGTGGCAGAAATCCGGCAGAGAGCGAGTGAGTTCGGTCGAATTCCGGCTGTGAGTTCGGTCGAATTTCGGGTGAGTTGAGGTGGGTGCGGTCGAAGCAGGGATGATAGGACGCAGGCAGGAAGAGAATTCCATTCTTTGATAGCTCTTGCAAGAAAGGAAAATTTGCAAACATCTTTTTTAAACGACAACTGCCTGACCTTGAGCGAGTGGTCGTAATGAGCATAGAAGGAAGGGAATTGGATGTGTGGCAAAAATTGGATGAGTTTTTGGTGAGTTCAGGTGAGTTCGGTCGAATTTTGGCCGAATTTTGGGCGAGTTCAGGTGAGTTCCGCCGAATTTTGGGTGGGTTCAGGTGAGTTCGTTCGAGTTTTGGGTGAGTTCAGGTAAGTTCCGCCGAATTTTGGGTGAGTTCGTTCGAGTTTTGGTGAGTTCAGGTGAGTTCCGCCTAATTTTGGGTGAGTTCGTTCGATATTTGGGTGAGTTCAGGTGAGTTCGGTTGTGTTCGGTGGAATTTTGGGTGAGTTCGGGTGAGTTCCGCCGAATTTTGGGTGAGTTCAGGTGAGTTCCGCCGAATTTTGGGTGAGTTCAGGTGAGTTTGGGTGAGTTCAGGTGAGTTCGTTCGAGTTTTGGGTGAGTTCGGTGGAATTTTGGATGAGTTCAGGTGAGTTCCGCCGAATTTTGGGTGAGTTTAGGTGAGTTTGGGTGAGTTCAGGTGAGTTTGGGTGAGTTCAGGTGAGTTTGGGTGAGTCCTTGTTTTACAGTTAACCCTCGTCGATCGGTCGGCTGGCCCGTCTCAGGAACGAAGGAATTCAAACCGGGAACGTCGCTTTTTCTTTTTGCCATTTTTTGCGTGGAATTTTTTTTTGTCACATGGAATTTCCGACCCCTGAAAATTTTGCGGATTTGAGCTGTGGAATGCTCAACACCTTGGGCACATCTCAATTAATCCATAAACATTCCACGCTGGAAATGGCAATTCGTGACAATTACGCGGTATCAGTCGTGAAAAGACAATCTCCTGAAACTTTTACAGCAAAAGTGGTGTGATCAATTCCCTGAGAATTCCACGCTCTCATTATCGCAGCCATGGAAAAGTGGACCCATCTGATCAGAATTCCAAGGCATCAGTCGCAGAAAAGTCAAACCCCCTGAAAATTCACCGGGATGTGGAATATCGCCTCGGTACCTTGAATTTGGGCTCGAAAATAACAAATAATTATACATTTTCGCCAAGCGTCAACTTCGCTTGTGCGAATACATATCCCAAAATAGCGACATGCCGCGTGTCTCATGCTGCCATTCAGCACCAGCCTGGAATAGCCCAGCCAAAGATTGCTTGCTCATAAGTTTCCGGAAGATGCTTATTTTGTCGAATTGCACAGGTCCGAATTGTCAAAAATACGATAACCGATGGCCTGGTGACCGGGGAGGCCCGCTTCGTTAAAAACTGTGCTAAACGTCACAAAGTAAATGACTTGGTCTGCTATTCCGCACTGCGCTGTCACAGTGTTTTCCAGATCGCGGGTTTTCCCGCGAAACACCGCTGGTTTTTGAGCTTCCCCGTGGGAAAATTTGGATTTCGCGGGTTGCGGGTTTTTCGCTGGTCGGCCCCGCAGTTCGCGGTTTTTCCGCTTGTTTTTCCGACAGAAATTGTTTGTTCTTGGTTTCTGGTTTTTGGTGGAGTTTTTTTCTAATTTTGGAACAAATTATTTTGCGAGAAAAAATTCAATTCATGCATTGACTCTCTTCAGAGTTGATCGGATTCATGATGATTATACTTTTATCATTCATCATTATTCACAAATCGCATTCTCAATTTGGCCTAAATCGCATTTGACCAACGGCAACATTGACCGTCTAAATTGACTTGCTTTGGTGGTGAAATTCGACATGACTGGCTGATTTTAAATGCAGATGGGTGTGAAAAACTGTGTGAGATGTTAGATACATTGGCTTTCCGAACCACTAGAAAATGTTGCGTGGGCAGAGGTGGAAATCTTTTTTTGTTGCGGTATGGGTATAACCAAAGGGATGGCAGAAATCTTTGGCAAATTTTTGGGTAGATTTTTTGAGAATTTGAGGAAATTCATTTCATTCCACAAACCACATTCTAATCCAGAGGTTTCCTTTATCTGTCAGACAGGCATGTTAACGTGAACCTTTTAATTCAGAAATTGGGTGGAATTTCAGATTTCCCGCAGTTAGATATGTGTTTTTGAAGCCTGCGGGTTTTTGGCAACTTTTTGAAATTTCTCGCGTTTTTTCCGCGGGTTTTTCACAAAAATCTTGCGGGTTTTTAAAAAATCATGGCAACACTGGCGCTGAACTGTCAAATTCAGTTGCATGCGCAGGGATAGATATTCACTTTGTCGAATCTTATTTCGACGTGGCACGTATACCTTAAATCCATGGAAATCCAGAATCCAGAGAGGTTGGAAATTACACAAAATTAAATATTCTGAGCTTCATGCCAGGAAACGTAAAAGCATTTAAAATGCAGGCGTTTGCACAAGAAATTTCCCGACAAGGCAAATTTGTCTCAGACTTGGGTTAAACATGGGACAAGCCAAGAACAGCCAAGATCAGCCAAAATCCAAGACAAGCCAAAACGTTTGTCCATTCCCTTGCATTTCGCCCCCAAATCTTCTGAAATCACTTTTAAGAAAGCGTTGAAACTGAACGTTCGATGTGTTTTTTACTGCTCGGGCGGTTAAAATTGCAATTTGCAATCGCTTAAATTAAATTGACCATTCAATCTCGAAAATTCCAACCATTGTCAAATCAATGCTTGACATCGAAAAACATTGACAGACATCAAAGCTGCCAGCCATTCAAGCAAATCGCAGCATAGACAAGCAAAGATATCAATTCAAATTTCGCGCCGCCAGCTGATCCGTCCGTTGTCCGTTCCGTCTCGTTCTTCTGTTGCCCAGTTACTCTTTGAGCGCGCACTGGTCTCTCTTCAAACTCCTCCCACTGCAGAAATTGAGACTCAATGCATTATTCCTCCCAACTGGCTCATCCATGTATTCTTTCATCCAAGCTCGAGGCGTACAAAACCGAAAATATTCCTGGCACAGACGCGACTTCCACAAAGCGATGCCAAAAAAGCCAGTCGTGTAGTTTTGAATTAATTCCTCATCGCTTCAATAGTTTCGTTTCATGGGGGCATTCCATCGCAGCGAGTCATTGCTGTGGCGACTGGCTGCCGGCTGGCATGGCTTTCCACTATCCATATTCCTGACAAGTGACCGGCATTTTGCGCTCCCGCCAAAAACTCAAACCTCTCGCCTGAATCCAACCCTGAATCGGATTCCGGTGCACCGCACCCAATCCTGAAAATGCAGCCAAGAAATGTTCCGATTTTATTGCCGGGTTCCGAATTGGCCCGTAAAACTGCCCTGTATATGCTGTGGTACCGATGGCTTTTTAAGTTTCTGAAACGAGGGAATTCAATTCTTGGACCAGTTCCCAGTTTTTGCATGATTTTGGCAACCTTTGCGCCTGGGACAAGAGGAAGGCAAAGGTGTTGCAAAAATGCCGCACCGTCCGACATTTATGATTTTTTGAGTTCAGGAAGTTCGTGGCGTTGACGTTCTTCTGGTTGGAGCTGCATGCACAACTTCAACTCCAAAACCGTTTGCCAGGCATTCTGATCGGATTTTGGAGGTGCTTTGAGGGTAATGCAGTGGGGTGCTTGTTTTGTCAGGCTGACAGGACACGGTTGTGATACATGAACACTGACAATTCCAGGTTAAAGACGCGATGGAATTTACGTCGTGGCCACACTGCATCCTTCTTTCAACATGCACCTAGCGACCTAGCGTACAGGATGCAAGGGGAGTGACATACTTGTCTGATCGACCATTGTCATGGAGGGCGCTAGCCGCTAGCCCGTTTCTTGGATTCCAGTTTCTTGGACTCCCGTTTCTTGGATTCCCGTTTCTTGGAGAAAGGTTTTGTTCATTTCAGCGAGCGACAAAAATGTAATAGATCGACGGCTTCAAAGCAAAAAGCTAGCAGTCTTAAGTCAGCGAAAAGCACTGCATTATTATTGCAAATGACAGAAAGAATTAGTGATGATCAAATGTATTTTCAATAAACGTTTAATCTGTCGTAATAGATACCAAACCCAACCGAACCAAATACAAGTCACGCCGCACGCGACAGAGAACTGAGAGAAAAGATAAACCCGTGGGGCAAAAGGCAAAAAACACCGGCAAGAACAAATAAAAACTCTCGTTCT
>JASGXE010004577.1:0-10142 GCA_030068105.1 Sinentomon sp. SZTP_YWyxl | reverse complement strand
TTATTACGAGTATGTATGTACGGCAAGCATTTTTAAAACTCTGAAAATTCGTCAAATTGTGCTATTAATTTCTCTGCAGAATTGATTAGAATTTTTCTGCTGAATTTTTCTCTAGTTTGTAACTTGCTTGAATTTCAAGAATACCAACTCGGTGCTCATATTTTATTGACCACCCTTGTACTATTAACCAATCTCTCTACGCTCAGAATTTCAGCACATTCACCCACGTAAAACTCGTATTACTTCTTTGGCATTTGTTCATTTTTTCCGTCTGTGAGATAATGAAGTACGAAAAAGAAAAAAATCATGGAATGAAATAATGGAGCGGAATCCCTATGTGTAGGATCACGAATCGTCCGGCACTGATTTAAACGCTGGCCAGGCCCATTGAACATCACTGTGCGAAAACTCTGAGCTCTGTCAGTGAGCAAAGGCACTCAGCAGAAATGACGAGTAAAATGGCAAAGAATAGCTGATGGAGCACTGAGCAGAAACAGTGCATAAAACAATGAACAGAATGACTGAGCAGGCACTGGGCAGATACACTTAGCAAGATCGTCGAGCAGATTAACCGAGCATTAACAACGCTGCTCAGAAACACTGACCAGAATCACTGAGCAGATCATAGAGCAATGATACCCGACAGAGCCAGTGAACATAAACGAACACTGCACAAACATACAGAGCAGGGTATAATCAACAGGATCAGAAACATGGAAGAAAAACAACGAACAAGAAGAGCCACCAAGAATAAATACTGAGTATAGTCATATTTTGTGACCGGCAGATACGAGTATATTCAGCAGAATCACGATAGAGAATCATCACTGATAGGAAGCATTGAATAGGCCTGGTACGAGTCATCAGTTTGAGGCCAAAATATGTTATTCTTAATTATGGTGAATGCTTCTAGTCGGCCGGGAAAGGACGTTCTTTGGACGTCATTCCGAGTTTAAGCGGCTGCTTTCAGTCCGCTGAAGAAGGGGCCTCGTGTGAGGAGTTCCCTTTCCGAAATGTCTGTTTTTCAGTTTTTTGCATATCCTGAACTCGAGTGATCCTCGAATCCAAACATCGAGAAAAATTAATTTCGCCTTTCCAATAAAGTGGAAGGAATTCGTAATTCGAGTGCTCAATTAGAAGGCTTGCTTTTCAGACTGGTTTACACTGATCGATAATTTTTGCGTTCCCAAGTCAAATCGGAATACCGAATCTTCAAGCGGGTGTTCCATAAATCCAAGCCAGATGATTCCCCGGTAAATCGTTCTGCTATTCTGAAAAAAGAGTTGATACCAATTGTACCGCTTGACTTACGAATATAAGCGCAAAAAGCCGGAAACGTGAACTTGGATACTCCAAACTGACACCTGGCAGCGCTCCGCTTGCACTCTGGCGGTCGCGGGGCATCAGCACGAATGGTCTACACTTTGAGCCTTATCTGTGAAGACGGCATTGAAAGCAGATATGCTTCGTGCATAGGTAAGCCTCGCAATGTGTCTTTCTGCGCACGTTCGTCGCAAAATACTTTGTTTCATACTGCGACAATATTTGCAAACCGATATTCCAGTGAAGGCTTGAAACCCGCGGATACATCATCGTTTAATCGCAGAACGAGCTCAAACTTGTTCCATTCTGGTCAATGGCCATGCCGATTTTGTGGAGCATGATGCTAGAAATCGCTCTAGTGCACCACGCAATATCCCATCATGCAATTTTCTACTTGTAAATGCATTGCAAAGGATTCATTCAATAAGGTTGAGAAGAAAATGTACCACTTTATGGCTCACCCGCTCTGTAAATCCTCAAGCTCTATTTCAATTCTGAAAATGGGCTTTTTCGTATTTTCTAACGGCTTGGAGCTCCAATACCTGAATGATAATTTGCTTCACCAGTCGCACTCGGCCCGAATATATGTCAACGGGCCCATGTTCCATATTCGGGCCAGGCACAGCTGTGGCAGTGGGGGATCGGGATACTGGGATAGAACGGATGAGGTAGAAGTGGAGTGAGGCAGAATTGGACAAAGGAGGGAGTTTTAGAGGGAGTTTTTGCATGGCGGTGGTAGCTTACACCTGTCCTAACAACCTAACCTGACCTTACCTAACCCGGAGAAATTAAAAAAAAATCAGCCTCCAAAAATGCTAAACTTCTGCCTCAGTCCACTTCCGCC
Organism: Sinentomon sp. SZTP_YWyxl; assembly: GCA_030068105.1. Classification (NCBI taxonomy): domain Eukaryota; kingdom Metazoa; phylum Arthropoda; class Protura; order Sinentomata; family Sinentomidae; genus Sinentomon; species Sinentomon sp. SZTP_YWyxl. The sequence continues at coordinate 7,975 of JASGXE010004577.1, read as the reverse complement.
TCAGTTCGTTCTGCCCCAGTCACCGGTCCCGCAGTGGGTTATCAATCCTTTCAAAAAATCCTGAATTTTCCAGCATTCAAGCTTGCCCAATATCCTTTGTTGTTTATTTCGGAATTCATAAAACAGATTCGAACGAAAATTGCAGCTTTTGGTGATTCTAGAAGAAGGTTTACATTACATTGTTGCTTTCTGAATCAGTTTGAAATTAAACCATAATTATGTCAGGAGTAATTCGCTTGTTGTTGCATCGCAAGATAACTGTTATTAACGTGCACATAATAAAGACATTATGGTCTTTTTTGCAAAATCATTGAAAAAAAAATCCGAACAAACAACAATTGTGAAAGGACTCTCAGGGCAGGAATAAAGGGCTGCCGGAAAGGCAATTGTTGTTTGCCAGTCGTGTATAGAGCCACGTGCCATTGATCTTGCCCGTACATTTTTTACTCATACACTTGCAGAAACATATCTAGGAGTTGACGTTGAGTTCGATACCTCGGAACGATTATGGTTCTTGTCAAAGGGTTCTAAAACTGCCTGTAACCAGAAAGTGTCAAGCGGTGTTTGTCGGTTTCGGGAGAGCTGCCATGTTGGCGTTTTTTTGGTTAAAAGTTGGATGGCCATCAAACTCTCTCGAAAGAGGTGCTGTGAAAGGGATCCCGTTCGCACTTCAAACTCCAACTGAGGTCTACATTGAAACGCCTGAAGAAAGAGGTGCTGTGAAAGGGATCCCGTTCGCACTTCAAACTCCAACTGAGGTCTACATTGAAACGCCTGAAGAAAGAGGTGCTGTGAAAGGGATCCCGTTCGCACTTCAAACTCCAACTGAGGGTACAGTGTGTTGCAAAAAAGATGTCACACATACAGGGGGAATGGAAGATGATGAAAACCATTTGCAAAAAAGGTGTCACACATATGGAGACTTAATGGAAGATGATGATTTCCATTTGCAAAATACCTGTCACACATATTGGCTTAGATGGGACAGTCAGCGAAGCAATAATCACTATGCTGTCAAGAACTAAATTTTTAAAGCAGTGTAGGGCTTGACAGCATAGTGATTATTGCTTCGCTGACTGTCCCATCTAAGCCAATATGTGTGACAGGTATTTTGCAAATGGAAATCATCATCTTCCATTAAGTCTCCATATGTGTGACACCTTTTTTGCAAATGGTTTTCATCATCTCCCATTCCCCCTGTATGTGTGACATCTTTTTTGCAACACACTGTACATTCAAACTCCTGAAGCTTCTGCATGTGAATAGCATCACTCTTATAGCAGAAGAAAAAATACGAGAGTCGTCAGAAATGATTTCAGCAACCACGCTTTTTTCTTGGCTTGTATTGAACCCAGAACAACAACGCAACACAATGATGAACAGCTTTTGGTTTGGAAACATGTCCGGATACGAGTGAACGACATTCGGAACGGCATATCGACTGTCGATGCAAACTGATTCAGACATTGCAGTATACACTCCTCATCAAAAGTTTTCGAACACAGGAGTTCATAATAATTAATTCAGGCACCTTTTGGAATCAATGGCAGCATGCGCCGCAAAACATCACACAAGTGTTAACTTGTGTGAAGCGTGAAGGTGCACCAAGCCCTGTTGAAATCAGCTGGCCCCTGCGTTAACCAGTACCAGGGCCTGCCAGTCCTTTCAAATATCGCCTATGTTCGAGGACTTTTGATAAGTTCCGTATATGCTAAACAGGCTGTATGACCGGTCTTGCAATTCCATTCCCACATTGTTTGGTTACATCATATATTTTTCATCATTATTGCCAAAGTCGACCATCGAATGCATTAAAATCCCATTTTTACTTCTCTGATTGTGCAGAAAGGAATATCTTTCCAGGATTTTCCTTGCACTAATAATGCCAAAATTCCCATGCCATGTGGATCCTTCAATTCCTTAAATCTGTCCCGTCCTACTGTCCACGAAAATAAAAAAAAAAAGAATTAGGCAGGAAGCTGAAGGATGAAGCTCCTTTTCAGTTGAAAAAAATAGGATCGAAAATTGTCTACCCTCTCCATTCTATTGTCAGTAATTTTACGGTTGGTTTGGTGACGCAGAAACGAGAAGGTACGGGGTGGGCATTCTTAAAAGGCTTGTGCTCGTTCCAGCAGATTCACATTATCCACCCTTGCTTCCATTTTACAGTTCTCTGAGAATCAGGGGCGTCTCCTGATACTCTCTAACCAATTTGTGCACTTTCCTGACCTCCAAAATAAATCTGTCGGTCCCGCACAAGGCAGTTTCTTAACGAAAATGGTTGAAGCCAAGGTTTTTTTGGATTCGCCCTCAATGAAAATGGAAAGCGGAGAGCCATGTTTCGTAATTAACTCCCACCCTGTATTTATACCTTTCAAACTTTTCGCGGAATTTCAGCTCGGCATAGCAGCGAGTCGGGCCACAAAATTCCGAATTTTTTTCAACGATGAAGGAAGTCTTTCACAAGGAAGCTTGCCGTCGTCTTTTGTCGAAAGTTTCGAAAGACCGGAGAATACTTTCACGTCCTGCCACGAATTACTCTTTTGGTTCCCAATTATTTTCGAAAAACGAACCCATCCCTAATTCATATCCCTGCATTCCAAATCATTTCGCATCTTTATAATAGCCACCCAGACTCAATTCCTTTGGATTTCATACATATATACAGAGTAGCCCAAAAGGTGACCATAGGAAAATTGGGTTTTATCACAATTTGTGAAGGATAAATCAATTTCTAGCTCTAACCACCGATATGTCTAGACTAACAATCGGAAATTATTGTAGTCTCGAAAAAAAGTTGTGACATCCGTGGCTAGAGCTAGAAAAAGCTAAAATAACAAACTGTGACAAAATCAGCAAATTTCGGGTGTTTACATCCGTGGTTGGAGCTCTAGAAAAAGTTTTAGATCACAATGATAAAAAAAGCAAATTTTCATTTTTGCTATATGGTCAACGATTTTTGGGCTAACCTGAATAAGTACCCCGTCATCTAAAAAGTATTTCCAAAGTCTGCATCAAAGTTCGGGAGAAGTCGATGTTGTCAGCAGGAACTACTGACGAAAAACTAAACATATGCAAAACCCATCTTGTGATCTTGAACCGTTACGATCCGTGAACAACCGAGAGTCTTGGGTGGACCAAGAGCCCGATCCGGGAAAGAATCTTTCTGCATTGCACTCTGCACTGCAGAGTGCAATGCAGAAATGACGATGTGGAAGTGTTGACGATATGGAAGTGTTGACAATATCGAAGTGTTGACGATGTGGAAGTGCTGACGATATCGAGTGTTGACGATATGGAAGTGTTGACGACATGGAAGTGTTGACGATATCGAAGTGTTGACGATGTGGAAGTGTTGACGATATTGAAGTGTTGACTATGTGGAAGTGTTGACGACATGGAAGTGTTGACGATATCGAAGTGTTGACGATGTGGAAGTGTTGACGATATTGAAGTGTTGACGATATCGAAGTGTTGACGATATGGAAGTGTTGACGACATGGAAGTGTTGACGATATCGAAGTGTTGACGATGTGGAAGTGTTGATGATATTGAAGTGTTGACGATGTGGAAGTGTTGACAATATGCAAGTATTGACGATGTGGAAGTGTCGACGATGTGGAAGTGTTGACGATATGGAAGTGTTGACGGTATCGAAGTGTTGACGATGTGGGAGTGTTGACGATATAGAAGTATTGACGATGTGGAAGTGTCGACGATGTGGAAGTGTTGACGATATGGAAGTGTTGACGATATCGAAGTGTTGACGATGTGGGAGTGTTGACGATATGGAAGTATTGACGATGTGGAAGTGTCGACGATGTGGAAGTGTTAACGATATGGAAGTGTTGACGATATCGAAGTGTTGACGATGTGGGAGTGTTGACGATATGGAAGTATTGACGATGTGGAAGTGTCGACGATGTGGAAGTGTTAACGATATGGAAGTGTTGACGATATGGAAGTGTTGACGATATCGAAGTGTTGACGATGTGGGAGTGCTGACGATATGGAAGTGTTGACGATATGGAAGTGTTGACGATATCGAAGTGTTGACGATATGGGAGTGTTGACGATATGGAAGCGATATGGAAAGACGTATTTGGATCTGGATTCTCCTGTTTTTCTTCGAGATCATCGAGAGTTGGACAAACGTTGGTTGGACCAGAGACGGACTGCAGTCACAATTTTTTCAGCCTCCACCAAACGGAAAGAACTACTTATTCCCATAAATATTAACGCGATTAATAATTGTGTGACACTGTGCATGTGAGAAATAACGATTGAAATTCCAAGTGTCCCGGATTCAGATGTGATAAAGATTGGTGGAGAGGACACGATTTTTTCAAGTTGAATTTTCCAATTTGGCTACTCAAAATTTTCAACAAAATAAATGATGACGATTTTAGCAGATCTCAAATGCGAATTTTAATTACTTTCGTTGTCACCCTATATTTACGGCAGAATAATTATTGATTAGCCTGCAGACCAGTCCTAAAAATTAGTTGATGCTTGCGAAAAGAAGCCTATGGGATGACCAAATACAGTTGGAAAATAGGGAACGACGCAAGAAGGCAAAAGTAAAGTTTGGAAAGTTCCCAATTTCGCGATTGAACTTATTTTAAATCCAGTTGGAAACCTAAAGTTGGTGTTGCCAAAAGTGTGGTCTTGCCATTAAGTTGGAAAATGAAGACCAAATGCGCATTTTGAAAATCGATAACTATCAAAAAAGTTGGAAATTACAGAGCCAACAATCACGATTGTTATAGATGAAGAACCTCAATCCAAGTTGGAAAATCGAGAACCAAGTTGAAGTTGTTACATTGAGAACCGTAATCAGGGTGGTAAATCGAAAATCAAGAACCAAGTTGAAAAAATCAGAACCAATATCTGTGTTGAAAACTCAAGAACAAAAAAAAAGAAAAAGAAAAACAAGTTGGAAATTTTCGATCCAACATCTGATTAGGAAGTCCGAGAACCAACAATCAAGTTGGGAAATAGTCGGCACATTCCCAGTTTTAAGCTTGTGGCATCAGTTTCTTATTGTTGCGTTTTAGCAACTGGCGAAATTTCCACGAAACTTTGTGGGGACCGTCACTCATCTCTCCATTCGCGTTTTCTGTCTTTCGAGGCGATCCGCCTGACAATGGTGAAGCTCTCCAATGAAAGAGTCTGTGTAAAGTTGAATGACAAAGTTGAATGTATAAAGCCCTCTCAAAAGCGGCAGGAAATTCGCTTACAATTGTTGCGGTAGGAACTCGTGATTTGCGTTTGAGCTTTCAAAACGTTCTTACACAAGCAGTGAATATTCGCAGTGTAAGCCTAATTTGCTATCAAAAATTCATGTGAATTCCACTAATTTCAGGCATTACCCGAATATTGTCTTGATTGTCAGTGGGATGTATAGCCGCCCATGACCAATCCTATTCTCCCCGTCGCCTTGAGAAGCATTCAGCGGAAAATTGTGTCGCAGTCGACAAAAGCACGAATCCCGTTTCCTGCAGAGGGCACACATCCAATTCGCAACAGTTGTATAGCAAAACCGCGGGGCCATCTTCATCATCTCATCAAATGCGTTGCTTCAGAAAGATGGAACCGAAAGCACTCCATATGAAATCGCATGGTAACCGCCAATCGTGGAGATATATTTGTTTAGCCAGGGCATCACTGGATGCCATGATGACGACAAAACCCTTGCATGATATACTTTATCTACAGGGCAACAAAAAAACAATTACCGCTGAAATAAGAGAAGAATTGCAACAACAAGAAATAAATAGCGCGAGCTTAACTTGATTTCTTTTGCAATTTTTTTGAAAGTTTTCAAGTTTAAGTAAAGGTAACTTGCCATTTTCTAGAATTTCTGCTGCCATAACCACACTGAATTTTCAAAAAGCGAGCCGAGTTGTTTTGGAACTTCCCTTGTCTTTTTTTACTGAACAGAAAAGGTCAGGAAATGTCCTTTCTCTGCGAACGATCAAAGATTTCTCTTATTGGACACAGAGAAAAGTTTAGTGAAAATATTCGCTCATCTATGATTACTGGCAAAGGATTTTCCTAAAGGTTCTATTCCCTTGCGGTCCTTACGAATTGGAACTTCTTGTCGGAACATCTGTGTGGGTTCTTGAGAACAACGATTTATGCCATGAAAATCGTCACAAATTGACCAAATCGCACAGCATGTTAAATTGTTTGGCACTTAAAATATTGGTAACAATCTTGTGATGTATCCTTGAATGCTGTTTCGGGAGTTTCTTGTGGGTCTCACTGTATAAAATGCCCAAACAGGGCACCATTGTATCAAGGTTGTTATGATTTCACAAAGCGTTGCGTTTCCTGGGCAACTAGGAATGGAGTTGATTGCGGCTTTGAAGTGTTTTTATTGTCGGCAGGCATTCTAAATTCTTCGTCAAGTGGGTACCTATTCAGCAGTATTCCGATGCAATAGTCAGAACCATTCAAAGCTAAGATTTCAAGAGACAGCTTGCTTCAAAAGTAGTACGTATTTGGAAAAAGTGAGTTCTGAGGAACCCACTTCCGTTTGGCTACCACGCAGCATAGAGAAAAATATTTGGTTACGTGAATGAGGAAAAAACGAATCGAGAAATGGCGAACGGTAAAGGAGGCCGCCTTTAAGATGCCACCTCTCCTTTGCAAAAAAAAAAAAACAAACATAAAAAGACAAAAACATATTATTATTATTTTTTTTTAATTATTATTATTATTATTATTATTATTATTATTATTATTATTATTATTATTAATTCATCAATATCAACAATCAAGTTGAACATCATTTTTAAAGCAAAAAGACAAAAACGAAAAACGAGAACGAAAAGCAAAAACAAAAACGAGAACGCCAAAACTCACGAGGCTGTTTTTATGCTTTCTGGCGACATACGGAAATCTGCCAACATTGACACCATCAGTGAGCAAACCCGCGAAACTGCAAGGATATACTTGCAAAAAATTTGCCAGATGCGGGATTCGAACCCGCGATCTCTTTCTCATCAGCCGAATGAGCTATAAGCGGAGACCGTGTCACGCAGAAAATCGCAACCTTGTTGCACCTGGCCAAACCATCCATCCAGAATCAAAGTGTTGAGGTTTGTGTGGATGCGTTGTCATGCCAGTTTCGCCGTTTCTCCGTTCATCTTACGCGAAGGTCAAACACAAATTCTCCGCGTTTCGCCTTTTCCCGGAACGTTTTGCTTTTTCATCTCATTGCGAATGCCGTGCGACAAATGAACTGTCTATCAGGGATGAAAGAAACATGTCTCTTGCGAATCCTGGATTTTGCAATTGTTGATGCATGGAATTCCAAAATGATGTGGCTTTATTTTAACCGAACTGGAAACTGTGCATGTATAGTGGCGGCGTAATTAATGTACCCACACATGTGTTTTTCCCATTTAACTGTTGCCTCCGAAACTTTTTTTTCTTTCTTTTTACTCTTATGCATGCGATAGAAATTAAATCGTCAGACTGCAACAAAGCGTTCTAGAGCTGCCAGATTTTGACGTCGGTGACAAAGGGGATCTTTAGTTTCTGCAGCATGGAGTTTTTGCCGAAATCCGAACGGTCGCAATTTTTTACATGTATATGAGTACATTAATTCCTCCGCCGCTATACACTTAGCGTCACAGACTTTCTGCTACGAAATGTCGTTGGTTATAGTTATACGCTCTACACGTCAGGATGATAATTAATGTTTTATTCGGAACTGATCGTCGTCGTGATTCATGTGATCAGTCATTACAGTGATTGCGCCATGATCAAATTTCCACCTCATGGTGTCACTTATCGGATTTGTTCGCTGTTCACAGGAAAAAGAAACCGATTATCCTTTAAAATTGCCCCTTTGAAGGTATAAGAAGGTCTTACGGAGCACTTACATGGTCCGCGAAATTCCTTCAAACATAAGAGAAATTTCAAAGGTCTGGCTAGAACCAACTGTAGCCACATGCAAATTTAA
>JASGXE010004576.1:0-14009 GCA_030068105.1 Sinentomon sp. SZTP_YWyxl | reverse complement strand
ATTTCAATAGATTCGTTTCTTTTGAAACTTCTATATTTTACCAGCGAAAGGTTTGGGTTCGTAATATACGCCTAAAACCGCCTGTTTTTCAGCTTTCCAACACAACAAGTTTCATCAAAATCCATCGCTTTGTTCATGAAAAATTTAACTTTCTGTGGGTAGAGCGCGCGAGCCGCCGTCTTCCCGCATTTGAATTTCCTCTTCCGAATGAACAAACATGGCGCCTCTCGAGGCGGCGCCATCTGAATGCCGTTCTCCATTATTGTCGACACTGTATCTATCAATCGCTGTGCTCTCTCCTACAGAAGGAGAGGGAATTGTGCTGCGAGGTTCAAATCACGATGAAAGTGTTTGCAAGTATAGATACATTCTCACCAATGATGGCATTTGTTGCCGCTATAAAAATAGGCAATCAACGATGGTCGGCATTGATTCAGCAGTAGGTACTATGGCAAACACAGGCATCGTTGACTGATCCTCGTAACACCAGTGCCCTGTTAAATTTGACTTCGACTGAAATTTAACCACCTGTTAGCAACCAAACGAACAAAAACAAGGAGTCAATCAGTTGTTATGCCCTTTGGCTAAAGTAAAGCACGTTTGAAAGAACTGGGTAAACTTCACCTTTTCTTGAGTTTCGTACAACCTCATTTATTTTGACAAAAGAAGTGACATACAGCTTGTTCCACTTGAAGATATAACTTCAGAATGCATAATATTCTTCCATTCAATTGTGCAGAAAAATTTAATTTCTACGCTGAATCTGCAGTTTTCGACCAAGTTTTCATTGTTGAAGAAATCCTGATTTCACTGTAAGCATACTTAAGAGCGCATTCTCAGCTCATATCTTCAAGTGGAATGAGGAGTAGCTTCTGGAATATGCAGCATTATGGTACAAACCTACTGCCCACATGACAGTTGGATCATTTTATCAACATGATCATTTGATCAGAATTATGATCATTATGGTCATTTATTTTGTCATATGATGGGTACGATATGATTAATCATAATTATCTACGATATGATCATTTATCATTATGACCATATGATCATGATGCACCTTTTGATGATTTAATTCCGTTTGTTGGTGCTGTGTTAAGCGACTTTTCTCTCGTGGAATTTAAAATTTTCCGATGCGGAATGCGATTTTTCTGGCGTGGATGTAATTTTTCAGGGAGGGAATTCGACTTTTGCTTGGATGAAATTCGACTTTTGCTGCAGAATCTAGCGTTACCGAACGGTGTTGAATTTATACACCATCACTATGTTGCTTCACATCGACGATACAGAGCACAAATTACTTTCTCAAGAAATTCCAAGGGAAATACTATGCTACTTAATGCTGTGGGATTCGTCTAGTCTAGATGCTTGCGTAATAGCGCCATCCTTCATAATTACAAGGCTAAGGTTAATCACCCACGCAAGTTCAACTTTACACTTCCTTCTCAACCCCTTCCTTAAAGTGCTACCCAATCCCTTGAACGACGAAAACAAGGCAACTCTGAAGGATTTAATTCTGTCGTGGGCGGTTTAAAATTGCGCCATGGAGTCTCGCTTTCGATGTGCGGCAGTTGTCGCGAAAATGTTCTCACAATTTCACACAAAGGCCGAAAAGCGTCCATTTACAGTCGCCAGACGTTTGGAAGAATCCCTCGCACGAGAAACAGCTGGCGGCACATGGATTGTTCTGGTTCAAAAGGATTGTACAGTGGCGAGAATATAAATTGTGCCATTAGTGCATGCCATTTATCGATCTTTCACAGTAAACTGTGCAAATTATGATGATTTCAGACTCAAAAAATATGATTTTGTTGCACGGAAATATGCGTCAAATCAATGATGGGAAACCAACCCCGATGGATTGGAGGTTAACCAGAATATCCGAGAGAGAAACAACACCATATGTGGTACAATTAATTTTCTCGCCACTGTACCTACCACTCCTTCCCATGGCCGAAATTAGAACCCAAGACGTGCAAATGAGGTTACGCGTATCTTCAGACTTTAAGAAAATTCCCGTGCTAAACTTTCAAAACTTTTCCCGTGAAGAGATGTTAATTAAAAGTGGTGTGCGAACTACAGTGTGGCCCAAAATGTGCCAAAGCCGATTCCATCATTTACCGAGACCCATTTTGATATTCCCAGCTAAACTCGTATTTCTGCCTCTCCAGATAAGATGTTGACATCTTGCGTTCAAGATGCAGAGCAGCTCGAAAAGTACATCGTGACGTCATCTGGAGTCGAAAAGCCGCTATACAATTAATTTTCATGGGCCGTAGAGAATGTATTGCAAGCCATTTTAGCAAAGGAAAAGGTGAAACGCTACTCATGGTACATTGTGAAAAAGTTTTGTTGGTTTTCAATGTATCTTTTCTTTCAACAACCTTGAAAGATAGCCTGCCATCCAGCGCAGTCTTTTGAAACTTAATTATTTAACAGCGAGTATGCGTGCTATTTCCGTCATCCAGGAGATGAGAAATGCCGTCGTGTTATTTTTTAGAAAATATCATGAGAATGAGTTCCTTAAACCGTCCTGGCTGGTCTGGGGTAGAAGAGATTCTTTTGAGAAGGGAGAATAAGGTTTACGAGCCCCAGACTTTCCTCGTGGTTCGAAAACGATGATTTGTTGGCGGAGGTTGTGCGCGATGAATCAAGCATGACCACTGGCTTTCTTGGGACTGAAAATCTTGGAAAACTGCGTGATAACTCAAGCAGAGTCATTGGTTACCATGGGATGGGATCATGAAAAAATGCTTGATAACTCAAGCAGAATTACTGGAAACCAAGGGATGAAAATCCTTCAAAACAGCGTGATGACTCAAGCAGGGTACAGGTAACCAAGGGAAAATAATCCTGGACGATTGCGTGATAACTCAAGCAGGATTACTGGTAACCAAGGGATGAAAATCCTCGAAAAATGCGTGACGAGTCAAGCAGGGTTACTGGAAACCAAGGGATGCAAATACTGGAAAACAGCGTGACGGTTCAAGCACGGTTAATACTGTTAACCGAAGGATGAAAATCCTGCAAAACTGTGTGATGACTCAAGCAGAGTTACCAAGATGAAAATCCTGGAAAACTGCGTGATTGATGACTTAACCAGGGTCATTGGCAACCAATGGATGAAAATCCTGAAAAACTGCATGATGACTCGGGCAGGAATCTATTAAGTGAAGAAAATGGTAGCTACAAGGTAGTTTTTTTTTTTTGAATTTCGGGCCTTCAGAGTTCGGAGGAGAAGAGGAAATCGCACATATTACCTTTTTATTTACGATGGTTATCAAGGGATGAAACACCTGGAACTCTGCGTGATGAGTCGAGCAGGATAACTGGTTACCAGGAGATGAAAATCATGGAAAATTGTGTTCAACTCACAAGGAATTTCTTTGTAACATCAGGCAAGGAACACTAGAGTGGTTTTTTCGAAGTGGATTTTGTATTTCTTGCCGAATTTCTGCAACTCTATCACCGGGTTGCCATTTCTTCCATCAGTGTCGCATGCTCTGACATTTGAGCATATTTATCGAAGGACCAATTTGACCGATTCGTTTTCTGAAAGCGAGTAACCAGAAGGCGAAAAATCTGTTTACACCAGCATGAGAGTTACGTGAATACGAGAGGTGAATTCGAGATGTCATGAAGAAAATCGAGAACACGAGAGGTGAATACGAGAGTCAATGAAGAAAATGCGAGACATGAATACGAGAGGTCATGAAGAAAATATGAGACGTGAATACGAGAAATCGTGAAAAACGAGAGGTGAATACGAGAGGTAATGAAGAGAGTATGAGACGTGAATACGAGTAATCGTGAAAAACGCGAGGTGAATACGAGAGGTAATGAAGAAAATATGAGACGTGAATACGAGAAATCGTGAAAAACGAGAGGTGAATACGAGAGGTAATGAAGAGAATATGAGACGTGAATACGAGAAATGCGAAAAACGCGAGGTGAATACGAGAGGTAATGAAGAGAATATGAGACGTGAATACGAGAAATCGTGAAAAACGAGAGGTGAATACGAGAGGTAATGCAGAGAATATGAGACATGAATACGAGAAATCGTGAAAAACGAGAGGTGAATAACGAGAGGTAATGAAGAGAATATGAGACGTGAATACGAGAAATCGTGAAAAACGAGAGGTGAATACGGGAGGTCATGGAGAGAATACGACGCGTGAATACGAGAAGTCATGAAGATGGAGAGGTGAATATCGAGAGGTCATGAAGAATGAGAGTGAATTGGAGATCGTGAGGAAAATACGAGACGTGGATACGAGAGGTCACGAAGCGCGATTCTTTTGAAATTTTCAAATTCCAATTTGCAACACATGTTGGAAATTTTCTGGAATTCCTTTTGCAACAGCGAAGACATCTGATACGACAAACAGAAATCAATTGGAAATATTCCAAGCAGGTTATTTTGGCATACGGCGCAATAGTGAACGAAATTGCAATCTGAATACATTAGGGTCATCATGCCCCAGGATATACACGCAAGAGAACATTCAGTCTAACCTATTTTTGGTATTTGCGGAGTCAATTTAATAAAATATACACTCTAAAATAAACTTCGGTTCAAGTTCAACGGATGACGAAGGGGATTTCTTGAATTTGTAACACGATTGAGGGGCCGTTTCCGACGACGCAGATGACGACCTCATACCAGCGAAGGAAGAATTAACTGAACCATTTTCAGAGTGTATGCTCAATAGTTTTCTCTTCGCATTTGAATATTTGCTGAACTGGATAAAATCACAAACTGAATTAAGCGGCCTACGAGTCTGTCCGCCTTTTGAACTCCACACTCGAATGTAGGGGTTTTCAACGTCATCAATTAGCGTCAGATTGAGGCAGAAATTAATTTCGGATCTGAACGGCTTCGCGAAAGTACAGGGTGGAACATTGTAAGGACAGCAATCCTGTTGAGGCTAGATTGCTTGCCAATCCGCAGGGCCTTATAGGGCTTCCTGTTCTAACCATTGAAGCAATTGGCCAGAACATCAAGCACGTTGTTTTGGAAGCCTTCGTACAACCAGAAATACAATGGGTGACAATTTTCACCATCAAAGGGCCAGCAGTAACTTTAGAGCTTTGCAAGCAGTTTAGGTGCCATTTATTTTTTTTCTTACTGTAGTCTTGGCTCCCACTTCACTGAACTGCAGCACCAACTGACGTCAAATGTGGCCTGATCTGGCAACGAAATATGAAAGCGGAAAAAGTCAGAGGCATAGAGAAAAACACTCAAGCAACCAGTTGCTGTTTATTGCATCTTTGTTTTTGATGCAGGAACATTTCAATACCTATTGGATAACTTTGTGGATACACCCAACAATTTTGCGATATTTATTAAAGAAATCTTGGTAATTTTGAATGGCGGCTGGCCGTCACATTTGCTGATTTTGTCAATCATCACAACAATGTTGTGGGTTCATTGTTTTCGACCTGGGTAAAATTATCGTTTCCGGTGGTTTTATTGTGCGCACAGGCAAAAAACCTCTCTGTCAAGAATCATTTTCCACCAATAACAACGATTGTCGACCGTTCGCCGTTTGTCCCAATTTTCCTTGAAATTTTGGCACTGGCATGGCCCTGCGCTGCTAATCCAATCCGACGGTTCCTTACCAATTTCGGAAAGCGCTTATATTCACCGCCGACGTCATCCATCTGATTCTTTTCTTATCTGCTCTTTCGCCCTCGTGTTTTCGGATTTCTTGAGTGCAAAACAAAACAAAACCGGATGGCCGCTAAGCTGCGCGGGCGAGACCCCGCTAGTCTTCAGCCAGAAATAGTGAACTGTGGAATATCTTGGGCAGTCGACCGAGTGCAGCACTGACCATTCCACAGCGCTTCTGGAAAATTGTTGCATCGGTAACCTTTATTAAAATTTCCAAATTAGACTCAAAAAGACCACCATGTTCTATTTCAGTCGCTGAGAATATTATTGCCGTGAAGTTGTGTTACTGCGGGGTGATTTTTTTTTTTTTTTAACCTTAGCTTGTAATTAGAAGGATGGCGCTATTACGCAAGCATCTAGACTAGACGAATCCCACAGCATTAAGTAGCATAGTATTTCCCTTGGAATTTCTTGAGAAAGTAATTTGTGCTCGTATCGTCGATGTGAAGCAACATAGTGATGGTGTATAAATTCAACACCGTTTCGGTAACGCTAGATTCTGCAGCAAAAGTCGAATTTCATCCAAGCAAAGTCGAATTCCCTCCCTGAAAAATTACATCCACGCCAGAAAAATCGCATTCCGCATCGGAAAATTTTAAATTCCACGAGAGAAAAGTCGCTTAACACAGCACCAACAAACGGAATTAAATCATCAAAAGGCATCATGATCATATGGTCATAATGATAAATGATCATATCGTAATAATTATGATTAATCATATCGTACCCATCATATGACAAAATAAATGACCATAATGATCATAATTCTGATCAAATGATCATGTTGATAAAATGATCCAACTGTCATGTGGGCAGTAGGTTTGTACCAAAATGCTGCATATTCCAGAAGCTACTCCTCATTCCACTTGAAGATATGAGCTGAGAATGCGCTCTTAGTATGCTTACAGTGAAATCAGGATTTCTTCAACAATGAAAACTTGGTCGAAAACTGCAGATTCAGCGTAGAAATTAAATTTTCTGCACAATTGAATGGAAGAATATTATGCATTCTGAAGTTATATCTTCAAGTGGAACAAGCTGTATGTCACTTCTTTTGTCAAAATAAATGAGGTTGTACGAAACTCAAGAAAAGGTGAAGTTTACCCAGTTCTTTCAAACGTGCTTTACTTTAGCCAAAGGGCATAACAACTGATTGACTCCTTGTTTTTGTTCGTTTGGTTGCTAACAGGTGGTTAAATTTCAGTCGAAGTCAAATTTAACAGGGCACTGGTGTTACGAGGATCAGTCAACGATGCCTGTGTTTGCCATAGTACCTACTGCTGAATCAATGCCGACCATCGTTGATTGCCTATTTTTTTAGTGGCAACAAATGCCATCATTGGTGAGAATGTATCTATACTTGCAAACACTTTCATCGTGATTTGAACCTCGCAGCACAATTCCCTCTCCTTCTGTAGGAGAGAGCACAGCGATTGATAGATACAGTGTCGACAATAATGGAGAACGGCATTCAGATGGCGCCGCCTCGAGAGGCGCCATGTTTGTTCATTCGGAAGAGGAAATTCAAATGCGGGAAGACGGCGGCTCGCGCGCTCTACCCACAGAAAGTTAATTTTTCATGAACAAAGCGATGGATTTTGATGAAACTTGTTGTGTTGGAAAGCTGAAAAACAGGCGGTTTTAGGCGTATATTACGAACCCAAACCTTTCGCTGGTAAAATATAGAAGTTTCAAAAGAAACGAATCTATTGAAATAATGAAAAATGATCAAACTCGGGATCTTCGTATATTTTCAAGAATTGTGCGATTTTTTCTGTTGTAACATGGTTTCGAGCTGTGGAAGATTTGTAGAGGAGGTCTTCAGCTTTCCAGTGACACCAAAATCAGCGCATTTGAGCATCATTTGGCTCTTTTATGGAGTGAGAACGCGACACGTATAACATAATTTTCGTTTACGAAAAAAGAACATGCGTTAAAATGGATGATATGCGCAACCAGTTATGCCAGGACTTTTGCCTTTGAAGTCCTCAAAGTTGATGATTCTAGTCTTAAATATTCACCTTTGAAAGATGAACGCGCAAGGAAACACTGGCCGCCAAAAGTCTTCGGACGTTCATCATTTAATTGGAGGGCAATAACAATTCCAAACTGTACGAAGCACAAAGAAAAGCGCATGGCGTCTTGTGGCCCACACGTCTTGTGGTAGAAATTTTTTATGGGTTGATGGAAAAATCCCCGATTCGTATATATAGACCGAGCCGTAAGTCACCCGTCAAAACGATGAACAGTTTCTGGTCGTTCTGCCGTCTCGTGCCTGCGAAAATCACGTTCAGTGGCGAGAGGCTGCTTGCCACCTGCTTTTGTTCAGGTGGAGTGTTAGCAGGGTGCTTCAGATTAGCGTTCGCCACAGGGCTGAGCGGAATTAGAAATTTGAAGTCGTGTCGGAACAACGCATGTCGGAAAACGGAATCGGAACTTTTCGGAACCGGAACTTTTTCGGAATCGGAACATCCATTCTGAATCGGGACTGATATCGGAACAAAAATTTATGCCTGAATCGGAATCTCGATCGGGTGTTTTTTCGCATTCTTGCGTTTCAATGGCCTTGCAGAAATGTGGATCTTGAAAACATTTCTCATTCCGAAAGTTGCGGCACAATCCCGGTATTTCGGAATTCTCGCAAAATCCCGGTAAATCGGAAAATTCCGACTTTTTCGGAATTCCGAATTTTCATAATTTTGAGAGTTCTGTTCCGATTTTGATCCGATTCCGAGTTCTAAATTCCGAAATCGGTGTTCCGACTCCACGTTCGAACTGTGCTGTGTTTGTTTGGCATGAAATGGGAGGGAAAAAGTTTGTCTTTGCAATTTTTGCTCATATTGTAGCAAGGTTCCAGTCAACCTTGTTCCATCAGCCATTGTCGTTGTTGGTAGCATGCAAGACAGCAGAGCAGCCAATGAGATTCACCAAAAATCTATATAAGGCTGTGGGAGAGAGCACCATTACAAGTTAGCTATCGGAAAAACCCGATTGCGTTTCAATCTAAATGCGAGCAATTGCAATAAAAACAAGCACAAGATGAGCACAAATAAAGGCGACCAACCCAACAAATTTCAAAGCTCAGGCCGCACGAACAATCTGAAATTCAAGAACCTATCGGAACAGAAAACATGGCACCATTGCGCGGACTTCTGGGACGCAAGCTCGGCGCAATGACGCTTTTGATGCAAGCACACCTTAGGGGAAAATACGGAGTTGGTACAAGCAACCTGATCGGCAAGGTAGTATTTATCAGCATCTGGGAAGATGTCAGGTTGATTGTACGGCAACAGTTCCGAATCCCTGGCTATATGTGGATTCGGCAATTTCACGGACGTATGCTTTCCCTTATTCTTAATTAAAGCTAACCAAACCTGAACTAGCCTCTCCCCGTCCTTTGCCGCAGTCTAGCCAAGCATACAACAACCTAACCTTCTTTGGCAAAGGGCGGAGAGGTTAGGTCAGGTTTAGTTAGCTTTAATTAGGAGTAACGAAGTGCATACGTCCGTCAAATTGCCGAATCCACATGTATCCAGGGATTCGGAACTGTCACCCAATCGGTACCTATATGCATTGTTTCACAATAAATAACAAACACGGACAACTTTTCGAAGTTGTTGGAGTTGAAGAAGTGACACAGAAGAAGTAAGAAGAAAAAAAGTAAACGGTGTGAATAACGCAGAACATGTTTTACTGAATTTTTGTTGTTCTTAGTTGAAATGCATTAGCGGGGTCGGGGGAGGTGGTGTCACCCGTCGAATTTAAATAAACAGAACTGAAAACCAAAAACAAAACGTGTGTGCCTTTTTCTCGAAAAATTGTTGGAAACAGCTTGAAAAAATTTCCTGGGCAGAATCGAACCGCGCACCTTTCGATTTTTGGACCTTTTGGACCTTGTGGAAATGAATGCAGTATGAATGAACAGCTCGCCGACCCAATTGAGGATCGGCTTAAAATGTTGGCTATAGGTATAGTGGCGGCGGAAAAAGATTACTCATACATGTTTTTTTCCCATTTGATTGTTGCCTACGAAACTGTTTTTTCTTACTTTTTACTCTTATGCATTTGGAAGAAATTAAAGCGCCAAATTGCAACGGAGCTTTCTAGAGGTGTCAGATTTTGAAATTAGTGATGAAAGAGGATCTTTTATCTCTATAGCATGGAGTTTTTGCTAAAATCTCAAGAATGGAGATTTTTCACATGTATGGGTAATCTTTTTCCGCCGCCAGTATACATAAAAAAAAGCTCTTAAATGTGCATGATGACCCGCGCATGATTGAAGTTTCAAGTGCAAAACATCGTTCATATTTCACGGTTGCATATTTGAGCAACACAGCGAAAGACATAGCAAGCTGCGCTGTTCAAGTGGTGAAAATAGCTGAATCAGTGGTAAACTAATCACGAGTTTAAAAAACCAAAATAACAGAAGCACAAACTAACCTTCTGTCCACTTCAATCATCAATGTTCAGTGGTTAACTCAAAGTTAAACCACTCTTGAAAAACTGGACCGAAGAGTCTTTGGTGCTGGTTTCTGCCCCAGACGCTGGTTTCTATCACAACCACGATTCCATTGTTTGCTGAACAAAACGACATGCCTTCAAAGAACTTTTGTGGCTCCGTCTCATCATTAATAACGATAAAATAATTTCTATTCCCAATGATTTCCATCTAAAAAACACTGCTGTGCCTTAGAAAATAAAGGGAAAAATCCATCGTTACATTGAATGAAACTTCTCGAATTCAGGCCAATGTCTGGGGCTCGTACGTTCCCTGTAATTTGCCGTAAAGCGAAAAGAACTAAACTCAACTTACCTAAACTAACCCAATCCAACCTAACCAAAACCTGAACTAACCTAACCATGATTCCAAAGCTTACCCGACATGTCCTAACCTAACAAACACAACCAATCTCACCAACCTCTGCAAACCAACGTTTTCCCCAAATTACGTTAGGACCTTGCAGCCACTTTTGAATCCAGTGGCATCTTGGTTGGCTCCCCACCGGGAAACTTGAGTCAGGAAAGAAACTCTGCAATCTGGGGAGCATGTCGCATCGAGCTCGCAACTTTGAACTGTACTGGAAAGTTGAACTCTAACAAATCGCGTCAAAACAGCACTGTGCGTCAACAGCAACCTGTCAGCGCGACCAGCAGAACTACTTTCCTTTCCAAGATATCAGTTCCCATCCTATTCCATTGTTGCCAACTCAAAGCGGCATGCCATCGAGACAGCGAACAGTTATGGTGCTTCAGTCAGTTAGCTACTCAGCAATTTTCCCCGATGGCGCAGGGCATTGTCACGTACCAGTGGCCAACAGAGTACAATGTGCGGCATTCATTTGCGGCTTAGGTACAAGTGGTGGATTCCTCAGAAGGGGTTTCATTTTCCAATTCGGTCGTCCGGGTCGCGAATTGAAGAAATGAGTACGTGTTTGGGCCTATCCCGATTTTGCGCTTATCGAAAAAGTGAAAAATAAAGCTAATCGAACCAAACCTAACCTGTCGAATTTACCGAACCTACTCTAACCAAACCTAACCTGACCTACCCTGGTCTTTTTCCATTGTTTCTAGCGTTTTTACCCGTTTTGGACTGTCAAATCTTCAACACGGAGTTAGATGGAAAAGGGCCCAAACGCGTACTCATTTCTTAAATAGCGTCCGGGTCTGTTATTTTCTCTTTAATCGTGTTGTGCATCGAGGACATTGTGTTGACCTTCAACCAAATGAAAATGAGATCAAGCCCACCGTCGAAACAGTGATGAAACTCAAAAGCGAGTCCATCTGACACGTGATCGCGCACCAAATGGCGAAATTCACATGTAACAGCTCATATAAAACTAGGTATGCAACACGAGAACAGGAGCGCGATGTGTGTGGCATAACTCCTGAAATTCACAGGGGCAGAAAGACGGAAAACGATCCGCGGTCTCCCGGTTCTTGGATTCCCGTTTCTTGGATTCCCGTTTCTTGGATTCCCGATTCTTGGATTCCCCTTTCTTGGATTCCCCTTTCTTGGACGCTCCCGTTTCTTGGATTCCCGTTCCTTGGATGGAATCGTAATGGTGATTACAGAACGAGAGTTTTTATTTGCGCTTGCCGGAGTTTTTTGCATTTTGTCCCACCTCACCAAGCCACGTAAACTGCAATTTTTCATTCATAAATGCCCGCCTCTTCAGAAATGAATTATGTGAACACTTTCTCTTTCTCTCCAGTGCCAGGCTCACTCTCCCTCCAGTTCAAGGTTGACGCGAGTCTGCTTCTCTCGAAAGCGGCCGGCCAGTGAGTGCGAATTGGTCCAGTTGGGCAGTGCAGAAGTTTTCACACAGTTGTCAGAGCATAGAGGATAAAGTATTCCGACTCCGCAATGCGCTGACTTTCCTGTAACCGGCCGCAGTGCGGCGCCACCGTCGATAGCGATGATTGAGCGCGGTCTGAATTGATGCACATGTGTCGTTCTGCGGTGAGATTGGATCATGTGGAGTGCCTTGGGGAAAACGCAGCAATGAGTTGTCGTACTTTTTGTGTTTGGCAAAGTTCTTCAGTGGTGGTCAATGACAGTCAATAGTGGTGAATGATGTCAATGGAAGTCAAGGGTGGTCAAAGGTGGCCACCTTGGACCGTCTGGCCATCATTATAGAACCTTTGACCACCTTTCACTAATATTTGACCCACTTGACCACCTTTTGACCACCATTGACCACCTTTGACTATCATTGACTCTCCTTTACCACCTTTCACCACCCTTGACCACCTTTGACCACCATTGACCATCATTGACCATCATTGACCACCTTTGACCATCATTGGCACCTTTGACCATCATTGACCACCATTGACCACCTTTGACTACGTTTGACCATAATTGACAAGAATTGACCACCTTTAACCACCCTTGACCACCTTTGACCATCATTCACCACCTTAAACAGTCACTGACCACCATTGACCACATTTGAGCATCATTGGCACCTTTGACCATCATTGACCACCATTGACCACCTTTGACCACGTTTGACCATCATTGACAAGCATTGAGCACCTTTGACCATCATTGACAACTTTGGTGTTCACCACTCATGTTGTTCATCCCGAATCGCGTCGGCCCGAATACGGGCAGTGCAGGCGTCCAGTTGCGACTTCTTTCATCGCTTACGCTGGCACTGCCATCTTCTGGATTTCTCCATGGAACTAAAATTCAAGATGGACGACGAGAAGTCGGAATACTTTATCCTCTATGCTCTGCATAGTTGCTGTGGCTTTCATGCGATCTTTTGCGCCACAGCGCCAGTCGAGTTTTTCCCTTTTCTCAGTTCTTTGTCGCGTGACTTGTGTTTGGTTAGGATAGGTCAGGTTAGGTGATACTAGGTTAGGTTAGGTTAGGTTAGGTTGGGTTAGGTTAGGTTAGGTTGGGTTAGGTTAGGTTAGATTGGGTTGGGTTAGGTTAGATTGGGTTAGACTGCTAGCTTTTTGCTTTGAAGCCGTGTAACATTTGTCGCTCGCTGAAATGAACAACACCTCTTTATCCAAGAAACGGGAATCCAAGAAACGGGAATCCAAGAAACGGGAATCCAAGAAAAGGGAATCCAAGAAACGGGAATCCAAGAAACGGGACGATTTTCGTCCAAGAAACGGGAATCCAAGAAACGGGAATCCAAGAAACGGGCTAGCGCCAAACGATCGGTGTGGCAATCGGTGATCGGAGAGTAAACTCTCCTTTCCCCTTGAAGATTAGCTAAGAAGTCCCAATGTGTCAAGGAATTCAGAATTCTTTCAACAATGAAAACTCGGTCGAAAACTTTATTCTCGGCATAGAAATTAACGTTTTTCTGTGTATTTAAATGGAAGTGTGTGAAGCATTCTCAGCTCATATCTTCAAGTGAAATGAGCTGTATTGGTATTCGTCCTGTACTCGTCGACGTACCACCAGTGATAGTTCTGGATGTCGCCGAAGCATGTACAGCGTTTAAATGATTGCTTTCAACAGACGGGTGTTTTCCCTGGCAATTATGGTATTGCCTGTGCATTTCGTGCGCACGTTGAATCGAGGAAATTACCTTCAATTAACGTGTGTGCCCGATTTGATGACGCCTACGTAAGGTTTGGTGGAGTGGCAAAATGTTTTGGAACGCTAACACAATATTTTTGTTCACATCTTATCGAGTTAAATGAGACAGTGTCGTTATGCGCTATAGGTACTTTGCAAACATTTTGGAGGGAATACGTTGCTCTGCTCGGCGAGGCAAATAGCGCCAAGTGCAATTACTCAAAATGTAACGAAACACAGAGGAACGCAACCGTATTCTTCGTTCGAGATCAGACGGTGATGGAA
>JASGXE010004574.1:0-12203 GCA_030068105.1 Sinentomon sp. SZTP_YWyxl | reverse complement strand
GGGTTGAAGCATATCTTGACCTCAGCATCAAAATACTGCCCCAATCATCCTTTTTCGCGCACTGGCACCAGTAGATTACCTTCCTTTTCCAACCTTGGCAAATGAAAACCATTGGGGGCACCTTCAAAAGGCCATGGAGCTGATCGCAGCAGTGGCCCAATGGTTTTTCGATGCCTCGTGAGGGCTTCTACCAAAAAGAACTGGTGAAGCCGATCCAGAGATGGCAGAAAAGTGCCAATTTGGCAGAAAGCTAATTATAGAAGGTCTAGACGGTCCACCAAATTTCAGCCCAAAAATCCATCGATTACTTGCCAAAGACAGGCGGGACTTGAACAACCTTCGTACACATCTGGGACAAACAAAGATTTTACTGCAAGAGCAAAAAACTGCATCAATTGGGTAATTTCTCTTTTCTATTCCTAACTTACGGTTGTGTTGTGTTGCAAACATGCAACATTTGAACATTTCCTGTGTTTTTTCTAAGGTCTTGTTTTGGTGCTGTGATTTCATTTCTGACTTGTGTTGCATATTTTTACAAAACCACTCTCTGGGTTCTTTTGCCTGATGTCGTGAATTCACGGGCATCAACTTCGTCAATTCCGATGAATCATGATTGCTGCAACGACTGTAATACACCCGTAAGTTTGGATTTTGAATTCATCAATTTGAGGTTATCTTTTTCCTGCTATTTCAAGTGTGATCTGCTTTAAATTTGTCTCAAATTGAAATGCCAAATTCTAACGAAATGACGGCACTGATTTACAAATTGTAACTGATAAAAACTTACATGAAAAAAGCAAGAAAAAAGAAAGAAGACACCCACGTCTTTGCACCAGTTCCCTCAGAAATGCATCCCCATCTTTCATCTCCATCTCTGTGCTGTGCGACTGATTCCCAACCAAATGTGTGGTTCCAAAAAATCTTTCAATAGAAAAATTTAGCATTTCCTACCTACCAATGTACCTATCCTGGAAATGCTCAATGCCCAATATCTTGGTAAAAAAGAACAACATGAGCACAATGGTTGGTAGACCTAGATACCTAGGTAATTATTCCACTTACCTTCACCATAACTGCCAAACGTAAGGAATCCTGTGAAATGGTATCCTTGCACTTTCTGCATGCAGCCCTACCAGATTTGGCATATTCTGCACGGTAAGGTGCTTCATCGATATCCATACCTAGGTATGTACCTACTGATCAGACAATCAACAGCACGACGTTTTGGATTTAGACTCAGTTCTGATCTAGCTAAAAACAGTCTTCAGATTCATAGAGAATAAGCATAAGTGGATCCTTAGTTTGTGATAGGTGATAGAAATGGCAAGTGAAGTAGGTACCTACAGGTAGGCAGCACAGAACTTAAAACAAACCAGGTAGTCTTCAGTAAGGTAGGTAGGGGGGATGGCAGGGTTGCAATGTTTTAAACAAACGTTTAAAGCACGTTTAAAACAGGGGCTCATATTTAAAACAGTTTTGCTTAAAATATTTAGTTTTTAACATTTTAAACTGTTTTTAGATACATTTCAAATAAAACTTTTTTTTTGTTCGTTTTGTTTACATTTTCGTTGTCTTTCTGTGTTTATCGCTTCCTTTCATTCATCCAGACAGACTCAATTGCAATGCAATCACATTGACTTTGAATTTTGATGGAACAAATTTGGGCATGTAGGTAATCATCTCGTATGCGCAACCTTCTTTTGGTGGTGGCAAGACCAACGGATCAACTATTGCTAGTTGAACGTTGAACTGCTATGGATCGCCTCTGGTTTTCTGGTTTATTTCTGGTTTATTTTATTTAATTCCAGAACAAATATTGGAAATTATTTTAATTCAACGAAAGAAAGACTCCTTACCTTGCCACAAAATCCACATCACCTCACCATTGAATTTGACCATCATATAGTGGATGCCAAATGGACGATTGGAGAAATCATGAACTCATAGAGTGGTAGGTAACAACCAGTTCAGATAGAAGCAAATTCACGGCAAAAATATATTTGCAACACAAATGAAGACCTAGATAAAAATGGAGAGGCGATGAGAAAATCATCTCAAGGAGGGAGAAAAAGAACAAGAGTTTGATGTATACGTCAACAAACAATGAACAAAGTGCCAAAATTTAAATGAAATAGCCTCAGCTGGGAAAGGAGGAGGGAATTGGCAGCGCCAGCTCTTAAGGCCCACCCTGTCAGCTATATAAGTACCTACATTTGCATGGGAGACCTACCTATTTGTTTTTAATGCTTTTTAAACCTATTTTTTCTCGCAAGACTGGCTCTGTCTCAACTCAGGTGAACTTTTTTATTAATTTTTTTCCTTTTTTTGTTCTCATTTATTTATTTTTTCTTCCTCGCATGGAAGTTAAAAAAAGAGAAATGCGGAAGGTGTCGCAGAAAGAGATTCATCTTTCCACAAATGTTCAAGTAGCTTCACACGGAATAATCTATGGCTTCCACAGGCAGTCACTTCACGTGGAAGCATATTCCATAAATAAGGCCAACGAAAGCCCGGAAACATTTTTCCATAATTACTTTTAGGAAATGAGGGAACAAGCTTACAAGAAGTGGCAGACCTAGTAGGTGCATGCCCGAGATCAGCCACATATTGCAACTCAAGGCCTTGAATAATAATACTGCGATGGAGAATTCCAAAGGTAAGCAAACAAATTCTAAATACTATCAACGAGAAAAATGGCAAAATGTGTACCAGTTTAAACAATGGTAAAGAAGATTCAAAACGGTTAGACATACAAATAACCCTGATGATTGCTTTTTGCTTCATTAACAAGGGCTCTGAGCAGTGCCTCCTATAGATAAAGCCGACGCACGGAAACGTCATCAATAAATAGAAGACGGACGGGAAGAGGAAAAGATGATGCCGGTGAACGGCGGGTCGCGTTGCACCGGCCACGGAAATTGAAATTTCTCTTGAACCGATTCACGGATTTTGATCGACTTTTTTGTGCTGGAAAGCTGAAAAATGTGCGATTTTTAGACATGTATAACAGTCCCGAACTTTTCGCTGGCAAAATTTTCAAAACTTTCAGGTAAAAAGTGTCTCAAGTTTAGATGTAACAAAATTCCGGGTTCCTCCCAGATATTTTCAATGATTGTGCGATTTTTTCCGTTGTAACATGGTTTTGACCTGCGGAAGAGTTGTAGAGGAAGCTTTCAGCTTTCCAAAAATACCAAAATCATTGAATTTGAACATCATTTCACTATTTTAGACCAATTTCAGTGTGACATGGCAGCGTTGTTTTGTTCTTGAGCGGGGAAGAGGCCGCGGCTCCCTGGAAATCCGTGGGAGTCGCGGCCACTTCCCCGCTCAAAAACAAAACGATATTTTTCCGGGTTCCTGCCTCACATTTTCAAAGATTGCGCGATTTTTTCGTTGTAGTAACATGGTTTCGACCTGCGGAAGAGTTGTAGAGGAAGCTTTCAGCTTTCCAAAAATACCAAAATCATTGAATTTGAACATCATTGCACTATTTCAGACCAGTTTCAGTGTGACATGGCAGCGTTGTTTTGTTCTTGAGCGGGGAAGAGGCCGCGGCTCCCTGGAAATCCGTGGGAGTGGCGGCCTCTTCCCCGCTCAAAAACAAAACGATGTTTCCATGTCGCGAAGGACTGGATGCAAAATAGTCAAATGGGGTCCAAATTCAATGATTTTGGTGTTTTTGGAAAGCTTAAAGCTTCCTCTACAACTCTTCCGCTGGTCGAAACCATGTTACAACGGAAAATATCGCACAATCTTTGAAAATGTGAGGCGGGAACCTGGAATTTTATCACATCTCAACTTGGACACTTTTTGTTCCTCAATGTTTTTCAAATTTCAGCAGCGAAAGTTCAGAATTGTTATACACGTCTAAAATCGCACACTGTTCAGCTTTCTGATGTGACAAATCCCATCAAAATCCGTCATCTGGTTCAAGAGAAAATCAACTTTCTTTGGGCTGGCCACCGAGATCCGCCGTTCACTCCCATCTTCTTTTCCTCTTTTCTTCCATCTATTTCAAAAATGAATGACGTCATATGGTTTCGTGCGTCGGCTTTAAGTATCTATAGGAGGCACTGCTCTGAGACCTGTATGCCGAACCCCACGCTTCAACACCATAAATAAGTCTTGGGTATACAAAGCTAAAATAGAGTTGACGTAGGACATCCCGGGGTAGGAAATGGCTGACTCTTCCAAAAAGGAATATGAAAGAGTTTAAGGCCCTTGAAATGGATGCAATATGGGGAATCCAAGTTAAATGCTCATCGAAAAGAACACCAAGAAACTTAAAATGATCGCATGGATGGACTTGCATGTCATCAAGTTCCAAAAAAGGTTTGTGCAATTCCAAAAGTTGTTTCTTTCTCAATGAACGAAAAACAGCAAACTTAACTTTAGTTAAGTTTAGCCTAAAAAATTTAAACTGCCGGCGCAACCGCAAATCCGATGAATCGGAGTAACCGCGCCGTGAAAATAAAAAGAACAGTCCCCCAAGTGGGAGAAGTTGGGCCGATATTCCGCATTGCATCCCAGATTTGACAAACCGAGTTGGTTTTTGGGTGTGGGTGCAAAAGGGAGAATGATTGATGGAGGTGCAAAAATGGTACGGCAACAAGGCGAGAGAAAGAAAAAAAAAACCGTAACAAAAACATACCATTTCAGCACGTTGTCGTTTTCATGAAGAAAATATAAATCTCCATCCAGTGGTTCGTCACAGTTGTCAAATTGCACAAAAAGTGACATCATGGTCACCAAAACAAAAACACATGTCCACACATGATAAGTCACAAATTCAGTCATAAAATTCAATTGATTCGATTCGTGCAAGAATGGAAAAGAAAATCACCAATTAGGCAAACTGAATTTTATATTATCTACCTTTGGGTCTGCACTCTACCTATATGCCAAATTTAAACATAATTGCAAGCTACCTAGGTGTCTACTATTTTTCTCTTTTTCCACCTGCCCCGATCCTACTCACAAAAAAACTTCGTAATTAAGCGAGATGTTGACTGCATTGAAAAATGAATGGGCTTTCTTCCAGTCAAACAAGGTCCACCTGCAAGCAACTCCACCGATGATGCATCAGAGCGAACCTGGGAGTTCTCGCGCCGCAGCGGTAAGTAGATCCTCCCAGTCCAACTCGTCAGCATAATCAACAGAGCTAGGTACCTACTTGCGATCTGAGTGTTAATCACAGTTGAGATGTTCACTGCAGCCCAAGAAACAAACGAGCACCTTTTTATGGGTGAGGAGGGGATTTCTGATAGGTAATACAAAACTCAAGATGGGTAGACTGGACCTAGTGCGTACCACGATGCAAAAAAAAAGGCCACAAAAATGGGCCACTGCCTTCATTTATTTTCGTAGGTGCCATGAGTAACGAGGAAGGCAGGTACCTCTTTAATCAAAAAAGTCGGTTCGAGAAGATAAATTAAAATTAAAAAAAAAAAAAAATCGAAACATCGAAAAAAGACAGGTGATGAAATGGACATAAAAAACCTTGGGGCTCAAAAAAAAATAAAATAAAATAAAAATAGGCCTACATCAAAGTAAAAGTCCAGGGAAACAATCACAGCAGAAAAGTACCTTCATCCCCATCTGTTCGAAGATCGATCATGAGCATGGTGTAGACCTTACAAGTAGCTGCCTGACATGATCACGAAAAGTGGGACCCTTCATTGTAAGGCAGTCTGGAGTAAGATTTAGACTATTCCATAGGAAAATAGAGCCAACAAAGAAACTGTGTCTGTCCAGGTTATCGAATGTGCAAGGGATTTTTAATGAAAGATTTTTACATTTTCTTGTGGAGCCAGTGTTTAGACTTGGACGCAAACACGTTTCTGCCCACCCACTTCTGTCAAGGATGCAATTTCTGAGAATCTCAAGAGCATGCAACTTCCTCCTGAGCTCAAGGGATTCCCAACCCAACTCCCGAAGAAGTTCACTCACACTTACAACTGGGTAATGACCAATGATTCCGCACACAAACCTCGCCGCTCTTCTCTGCACAGCCTCTACTTTCTCGATTTGACATGAAAGATGAGGATTCTATGTGGTAGTTGAATACTCAAGCAAAGATCTAACAGTGGAAAAGTACGGTATAGTCTTTACACGTCTGGATGCTGAAGAGTAATTTCTGATGAGAAATTTTAATTGCACTGAAGCCCGTTTGACAATGCTGCAGATATATGGGCCCCAATCCAGTGTCCTGTTAAAGGTCAATCCCAAATATTTCACTGAATCTGGTCTTGGGAGAACAGTGCCACCAGAAGTATAATCACAAAGGGTGACCCTATTAGAGCGGTGGAAAGAAATTACATTTGATTTTGATGTGTTTATTTCCATGAGGTTTGATTTGCACCAATCAGTCACAGTATCAAGGTCAAGCTGAAGCAGTTGCGAGTCATCCTGTGTCAAAAGAGGTCTATACAAGACAATGTCATCAGCAAACAATCGTACACATGAACCGATACCATCGGTAATGTCATTGATGTAGATGAGGAAGAGAGGGGGCCACACACCGAACCCTGTGGGATACCGCTATGAGTGCCTGACAGTCTGATTTTTCCCCGTTCAGAAGAACCTGGAAATTTCGGTTGGAGACAAATGTTATGATCCAATTGAAAATATTTTCAGGAATGGCCAATTGTACCAATTTTGCACAAAGTACAGGAATGGAAACTCTGTCAAATGCTTTCACCAAGTCAATGAAGATAGCATCAACCTGAGTGCCTACTTTAAGGTGCTGGATGATATCATGTGAGAAAGAAGTCAGCTGTGTTTCACACGAGAATCCTGATCTAAAACCATGCTGGAATTTGCTAAAGATGCAACGTGCAGGTCTACTATACTGGACAACAACTAACTTCAAGCCACCCTTCTTCTTACTTCCGATTTACGCCTTCTATGTTTATCTTCTCTCAGATTTCACACTTCAATGCCTTCAACCTTCACCGGCACGAACAAAACCAAGCTTTACTGGGCTTAGACACTATAGCGCCCTTCTACAGCAGTCAAGCTAAATCAAATTATTCCTAGTTTTAATAAACAACAATAAAAGAACATTCAATTAAAAGGTGGTGAGCTAGTTCACAAATTCGACATCTCTTCATCAAACCAAATAAATACAAAACTGTTAGGTACAGAGAATATCACTGAAACTTCACTCCTCCATTTCAGATTTCTGTTGCACTGATTTCCACATCCAGAATGGGGAATTATAAACTGTTCCCTTACTCCCACAGACTCCCAACCTCCAGGTTTAGGCACTCGACTAATCGCAGGACAACTGCACCCACGTCCTGTAGATTTGTCGATCACCCAGAGATCAACTTCTCTTTTAGGTAAGTACTTCACACCCGGCTTCTCTGTTATGACTTCTAGTCTCTAGAAATGTTAATCCACGAAACTTCTTTGATCTTTGGGCTTTGGCTCAACGTTCTTTAACACCGCCCACTCGGTATGAACTGACTCTCCTTCCAAACAGTAGGTAATAGCCACAATCTGGCTCCTTCTTGTTCATACAGCAAGTAAGACCATATATCCACTGGCAATCCGATAATGGACCAATGCCAAATCCAAGTCCATTCCATGGACTGTCCCACAGTGGCACACCATCTCGGTGAAACAAATCAAATTTCTTCTTCCCCCCCCCCAGCCCACCTAGAGGAATAGAAAAGAAAACAATTATTAGATTGACATTCAACCCTATTAGGTACGCCACACATCCCCCCCTCTCAAAAAATGTCAATCCAATTGCTTTCCTTTCCTTCCTCTCTCACCTCACACTCACTCAACTCTCAATGTCTCCAACTTCCTCCTTCTCTCTCACCTCACACTCATGGCTCCAATCAACTCCTTCTCTCAAAGTTTAACTCCAGCCATTTCTCCGCAAAGGAAAGGAAATTCTAAATAACCAAACTTCAATACCAAATGAACATCCAAGGAAACTTTATTAAATCACATTCAACAACTTGTTAAATCACTTTTTGTAATAAATAACATCAAACTTTTATTTAAACACATCTTCCAACGAATAATAACACAAAAACATCAAATTCGAACATCAAGCATTTCTTTAAGATTACAAAAATAACAATCTTCCAACATCCAAATGTCACAGGAACCTCCTGGGCGAGTTTTCCATGGGTTGCCCTTGCCTACCCAAAAAAACAAATCTACCAAGTATCTCAAACTCTCTTCAAACTCAAATCTTAACTAGGTACCTTCTCAAAATTTAAATCCCACCTGCATTTGAAAAGATGGAACAACTGACAAAAAAAACTCCCCTGAAAAAAAAAACATTATTTGGTTACAAATTTCCCTGAAATGCCCTCCACCCAGAAAACATGCCTTTTAACCACAAAACTTCCACCTCCACAAACCACAAAAAAAAACAATCTTTTAAATCCCTGACACAACGACATCTAATCCCTCAAAAAAAAAATGGAACCCCATGAGATCATTGTAGGTATCACAAAAAACAAAGACACAAAAACCAATAGTTTCAAAGCCCTCGGGCAAGTTTTTCAAAGTCAAGCAGTCGGGATACCCTAGCCTACCCGTAAAAAAATCACAACTGAAGTAAGGACATATCCCACAGTCCCAGCTAGAAAATTATCCTATCCCCATCAGAGGCCATCTCCTAACTAACCCCAAAACTCCACAACCATCCTTGCTCTCGACCTCCATTTTCCAATTCCTTCCGTTTCTTGGCTTCCCTCCACCTTCATCCTCATGTCTCCTTATCCACCACCTACTCAACGTCTCAACCTTAGCCTCATTCCCCACCTGAACACACCCTTCCTTAATACCAGCCATACCATTCGCCTGTTCTTTCTTCCCCTCTCTCAATCTCCTGTCCCTACAAGCCCTCTCTAATTCTCCTTCCTCTATTGTCTGTACTCTCACCGTCTGTTGACTGTTCTCTGACTTCGTTTTCCTCCGTCAGATCTTTAAATTTCCAACCCTTGAACTTTTGCTTCCTGGCATAGCTCCATCTCCTCTGTTCTACACTTTCATCCTACATGTTGGCTTTTTTTTTTGCATGTTTTTGTGGGCAATGCTTCTGGTATTCCCTGACTATGGGTGAGCATGCATTTGTCATTGGAGAAAATTTGATTTTTGAATTTTGAAATCGCCTAAAAACAAAAAAATATCTTGATCATCGCTTGCCACCTTATGATTTCCTGCTTGTGTTGTGGCTAATTACTTCAAATATTTTTGGCAATGTTTGATGTGAGCATTTGATTGTTAACTCGTGGAATTATGGAAAAAATAAAAAACAAATGACAAAAAATAATGGCCTGAAAATATATTGAGAGGCTAAGTTTAAAAAAAAAAAAAAAAAAATCCACCGTTCCACTCAATCCACTAACACTTTCAACCACATCTTCCTTCTTCATCTTAACCTTCATTTTCTCTTCTTCTCGTCTTAGTGTCTTTTCTCTGCCTCCACATTCCTTAACCTCATCTAACTCTGCCACTTGCCTCTTCACTTCTCTCAAAACGCCCATCCCTCTCTTTCCTTCTGCACTCTCCTCCTTCTCGTCTTCCATAACTCCTGATCTAGCCTGCAAAATTTCTGTATCCCTCACTTTATCTCTATCTCTACTCATTTGCCTCACTACATCTTCCTCTCCCACTTCTTTTCTTACCCGATAACCATCTTTCACGATACTAAAATCCATCTGTCTCTCTTCTACTTCTTGATTTACCTCTTGAACCTTCTCTTCAGTCTTTTCCTCGACTTTCTCCGGCTCCCTCTCCATTATCTTTCTTTCTTCAGGTTCCGGTTCTTTCCGCAGCTCTTCCATTTTCAATTCCTTCTCCTGGACTTGCTTTATTTTACAGCTCTGTCCACCTTCCTTTCCTTCCTCCTGGTCTACAGACTTCTCTAAGTCTCTCTCACTTTCCTTCTTCAGTCCTCCCATCCACATTTTATCCTGTCACTCTTCTCTGCACGTTAAAATTGACATTTTCGAGGTTCAATTGTATCCCCAAAGCAGAAATTATGTCTCTCCCTACCAACACATCGACTTTCGTCAACTCAGTCACCAAAACCTTCCCTCTCCAAATTCTTCCCAAGATCCTCAACTCTACCTCCGCACAATCAACATCATCAATCTTCTTGCCATCCAATATTATCTCCGCTCGTCTTTCTTCCACTAACTTCCCACCATATCTCTCTATCGTACCCTGTGCATCACAGTCTTTGATGAACCCGGATCCGGTGCCGCGAACAACTTAACGACCCCTCTTCTGCTATTCCAGACCGCAAACAACCATGGACGCTTTTCCTCAACATCTCTTTCCTGCAACTCCTTCTCTTCCATTACCTCCACCCACTCTTCCAACCTCACTTCTTTCTCTCTTCTCAACTCTTCATCCTTGATCTTTTTCAGCTCCTTCTTTAATATCTCCAGATCCTCTCGCCACCCCATCATCCAACCTATTCCTCTGCAATTTACAGGCTCGTATCTCTAATATTTGACCCTTTTGACTTATTCTGTCAGGGTCCTGTCACGGTCGCCAATTGCAACATGCAGGTCTACTATACTGGACAACAACTAACCTCAAGCCACCCTTCTTCTTACTTCCGATTTACGCCTTCTTCTATGTTTATCTTCTCTCAGATTTCACACTTCAATGCCTTCAACCTTCAGCGGCACGAACAAAACCAAGCTTTACTGGGCTTAGACACTATAGCGCCCTTCTACAGCAGTCAAGCTAAATCAAATTATTCCTAGTTTTAATAAACAACAATAAAAGAACAATCAATTAAAAGGTGGTGAGCTAGTTCACAAATTCGACATCTCTTCATCAAACCAAATAAATACAAAACTGTTAGGTACAGAGAATATCACTGAAACTTCACTCCTCCATTTCAGATTTCTGTTGCACTGATTTCCACATCCAGAATGGGGAATTATAAACTGTTCCCTTACTACTGACTCCCACAGACTCCCAACCTCCAGGTTTAGGCACTCGACTAATCGCAGGACAACTGCACCCACGTCCTGTAGATTTGTCGATCACCCAGAGATCAACTTCTCTTTTAGGTAAGTACTTCACACCCGGCTTCTCTGTTATGACTTCTAGTCTCTAGAAATGTTAATCCACGAAACTTCTTTGATCTTTGGGCTTTGGCTCAACGTTCTTTAACACCGCCCACTCGTGAACTGACTCTCCTTCCAAACAGTAGGTAATAGCCACAATCTGGCTCCTTCTTGTTCATACAGCAAGTAAGACCATATTCCCTGGCAATCCGATAATGGACCAATGCCAAATCCAAGTCCATTCCATGGACTGTCCCACAGTGGCACACCATCTCGGTGAAACAAATCAAATTTCTTCTTCCCCCCCCCCCCAGCCCAAGAGGAATAGAAAAGAAAACAATTATTAGATTGACATTCAACCCTATTAGGTACGCCACACATCCCCCCCTCTCAAAAAATGTCAATCCAATTGCTTTCCTTTCCTTCCTCTCTCACCTCACACTCATGGCTCCACTCAACTCCTTCTCTCAAACGTTTAACTCTCAAGCCCATATTCTCCGCAAAGGAAAGGAAATTCTAAATAACCAAACTTCAATACCAAATGAACATCCAAGGAAACTTTATTAAATCACATTCAACAACTTGTTAAATCACTTTTTGTAATAAATAACATCAAACTTTTATTTAAACACATCTTCCAACGAATAATAACACAAAAACATCAAATTCGAACATCAAGCATTTCTTTAAGATTACAAAATAACAATCTTCCAACATCCAAATGTCACAGGAACCTCCTGGGCATTTTTCCATGGGTTGCCCTTGCCTACCCAAAAAAACAAATCTACCAATTTCTCAAACTCTCTTCAAACTCAAATCTTCCTAGGTACTTCTCAAAATTTAAATCCCACCTGCACTTGAAAAGATGGAACAACTGACAAAAAAACTCCCCTGAAAAAAACATTATTTGGTTACAAATTTCCCTGAAATGCCCTCCACCCAGAAAACATGTCTTTTAACCACAAAACTTCCACCTCCACAAACCACAAAAAAAAAACAATCTTTTAAATCCCTGACACAACGACATCTAATCCCTCAAAAAAAAAAATGGAACCCCATGAGATCATTGTAGGTATCACAAAAAACAAAGACACAAAAACCAATAGTTTCAAAGCCCTCGGGCAAGTTTTTCAAAGTCAAGCAGTC
>JASGXE010004568.1:0-11623 GCA_030068105.1 Sinentomon sp. SZTP_YWyxl | reverse complement strand
GCTAATCCGAGTTCGGGTATAATTTTCTTTATTACTTCAATGCTAAAATTTTTTAATTTCAACCTCGGATTAACGCTATTCTGGAGCACTTCACCCCGGGGTAAAAAAACACCACCGATAATCTACTGATGGTGCGAGAGGCGCGCTGGGTTGCCCGAGAAATGAAAGATGAGGTCCGAGGCGAGTTATTCCAGTTAAGTTGGTGCGTTGCATCTGCAGATGTTCATCTATTGATAACGGTATTCTACTGATTGTTATATGGGAGTACACCAGACCGTAAACTGAAGCCAGGCAGTACAATACGCTGACACCGGGCTGTAGGTTGGGTAGGAAGGTCAGGTCACTACACTCTAAACACGAAGTTCAGTTGGAACACTATGTTTTTACATGAGCTTAGATAGGAAGTGTTCTTTTAAGAACATTTATGGAACACTTGGTGTGTTCTTGGAAAACACTGAGTGTTCCAAATCTGTGACGTTCCTGTCACAGATTTGGAACACATGAGCGATTTGGAACACCGTAAGTGTTCCTTTGGAACACCTTGAGTGTTCCAAATCGCCGGAAATGGAACACTAAGTGTGTTCCAATAACAGACCAAGTGTTCTTTAAAGAACACTTCCTATCTAAGCCCACGTTCCAAACTGCACTTCGTGTCTGGAGTGTATCGGTTGATTTAAGCTTAGTTTGAATTTTCGAATGAAGAGATGTTTATCACACCTTACACGAATGCCCCATTAGCCAGACCAGTTCAAAGCGTTATTTCAGGTTTTCGTAGGGTGAATGACACTTCTCAGTGAAGGATCTGGGCACAAGCCAGTCGGGTGTCTGGGTGTCAGAGCCCCACAATAATTGTGGTCTGAGTCGGCGCGTGTAGCACAGGCTCAAGAGTTGTGTCCTGAGGCGGCCCGTTGCGGGGTTCCAAAGTGCAGAGCTACTGCAGGAGGAGTCTAGAGGGCGGAGCTGAAGAAATTTTAAATTTGGGGTTCTTTGTGTGCAATTTTCGTGTCCTAGAGGCTAAATTTCCTGCCGGGGAGAGCCAAAATCGCATGCCATGGATGGAAAGCAAACCGCGCGGGGAATTTCTCATTCGGGGCCAACTCATCCCACCCCCGAAATAACGCCACTGGGCACAGGCCCAAGCGTTCCTCTGTGCGTATGTGTGACCATTTTTCAGAGCATGTCTTCAGTGACTTTAAAAAGTTTTTAGTTGGAATATTTGAGAGGTCCTGTAGAAATTCGTAGATAGAGGCCAAAGCCTGTATACGTCAGTTCTTGGAGAACGTAATGGAGCTTATAGTTACTCATTCTGGAATCTCAATGAACATGAGACGGCTGTTACCCCAGTATCATTTTCATAGAGAAATTCACGTCGCATGCTTGCACTTTATTTAAGTCGACAGTGTGTACAGCGCGTCTAAAATTCCTACAGTTTTACATGGGAGAAATTCTAAAGGTTTGGCTTATAGACGGGCCATCCAATGCAACTTCACGCCTCACACGAGTATCATGATGTTTTGCGGCGCATATTACCATTGCTTTCAAATGCTGGCGCCTGAGTTGAGGAAGTCATGAACTCCTATACGAGTATGTACGAAGAATTTTTGTAAGCTTTGTATTTTCTTCGTATAGGCATGGCTTTATTCCTCAGCACCGATCCATCACAACCCTGCTGGAAGGGAATGTGACGGCAACATGCTTCATAGAAAGGATAAAAAAAAATCTTTGTGCATTTGGTACCCACACTGCACACTTTAGCGCAGTATTTTCAGTAATATGACGAAGGATATGATTCAAAATGCCCTTTTTGTCGCTTACAGCAGCCATATATAGTGTCGTGCTGAAAAATAAGTTATATCGTTTTGCTGGGGAAAATAGAGGTCAAAATATGAGGCTTTGCCACAATATACCTATGCATTTTGTTGATATATCTGGGATAGATATCTGAACTAAATGTAGATTATCTGAGATAAAATGGTTCGCCGTTGCAAATTTTATTGCTGCCATCTGGTGCCATATTTTTATTTTTGTAATATTTTAACGCTTTTGGCGTTTTTGGGACAAAATGTTTTGGTGCTTTTTGCGGGCAAAAATATGCGAAAAGAAATATAATCACCTCAAATGAGGTGAACAGTTGTCGGGGTCAAAATAGGGCACACAGCTTTGGGTGTATATTTTTTCTATGCCTGTGAAATCCTTGCGAATATCCTGCATAAGCAAGGGTTTTTCCTCATTTGGAAAAGTTGTGGCTGCTGACTGGAAATACTCTTCATCTGAAGTTGTGTGTTATCTTCTTTTTTATCATCAGCTGCGACCATTATACAGTGTGGATGCTTTCCACTTTTGGTGGCACTTTGGGAATGGCGAAGTGACAGTTGCGGCAAAATAATGAAGTATACTTAAAAGTAAACGATGTTAGGACCTTTACGCTTATCCAATCCGGGCGGACTTCACTCGAAATCCGTCACTGAACGACAACAAACAACACGAGTTAATGCGAAATTCCCGCGTTAATAGAAGAGCATGTTTTGTTTGGTGATCCCTGAACATCAATTTGGTGATCCTTGCTCTGTGTAATCTCATGCGGATGGAAAACGCAAATGAGCAGTGCTGTACGGAGTGCGAGTCAGCCGCGTGAAAATGGAAACTGCGAAGCGAGAGCAAACAGTGAAAGAAACCCTGATAATTCCAGCAAACTGCCACAAGTTATTCTGGCTTGGAAGAGCGGCGGGGTCAGCGGGTGGGGGGGGGTAATATGGGGGCATAACATAAATGTATGCATGAACCTGAGCTCCCCCGACCAAAGAATCTTCAAGCTCTGAGAGTGGAATGCGAAATGCACTCCCCGCGAACGCGTCGCTGACTGGCTAAGATGTGCTTTCGCGAAATAGCTTGCGCCGTTGTGCACATAAGGTAGGTACTTTTAGCTGCTTTGCCACAATAGGAATACCAGCGAATTAAAAATTTAGCACAGCAGCGCCTCTGGAGGACAATGCAAGAAACATGATTATGGCTACAAAGGGACGCGTCCGCCTGCGAGTGTTGAGATTCCCATCGGGCACATCCTCAACAAAGTCCCTGATCTTCCAGTGTCGCTGAGTTGGAACGTGCATCAGTTGGATTGGAGGGTCATCATCACATTTAGGAGAGGGGATCGAAGGTCTGGGCCTGGTGCGGAATTAACATACAAATACAAATATTAATATACAAAAATTGCGATTGTTCAGATTCAGCAAAAACGCCATGCTGCAGAAATCAAAGATCTTCTTTCATAACCGAGGTCAAAATCTGACAGCTCCAGAACGCTCTGTTGAAATCTGGTGCTTTAATTTCTACCGCCTGCATAAAGAGTGATAGAGAAAGAAAAAAAGTTTCGGAGGCAGCAGTTAAATGGGAATCGAAGGGGGTGCGAACTGCTCGCGGCAAAACGAAGTCGCAGGCAAGCTTGAGTTGAGATGGAAGAGACGACCTGTCCTGAGCAAAACCCAAAAACCGGGAGATTTGTCGATCTCAAATTTGGGCATCTTGCATTATTTTTTGAGATTCGTGTCTCTGTGCAGCGTCAGTGACTGTCCCTTGGAGAGTGCATGGAACCACTGTCCTGTGAACTCATTCCAAGATTTCAAAAGTTGGGCTGTGAATAGTCGTTACGGAATTAATGTACCCATGCATGTGTTTTTCCCATTTAACTGTTGCCTCCGAAATTGTTTTCCGCTCGTTCTTTTTATTCTTCTGCAAGCGGCAGACATGAAAAACGCAAGACTGCAACAAAGATTCCCATACGTGTCAGATTTTGACCTGAGGTAACAGATTTTGACTGAGATGTTAACAGATTTTGTCCTGAGGTGTTAACAGATTTTGACCTGAGATGTTAACAGATTTTGACCTGAGGTGTTAGCAGATTTTAACCGTAGGTGTTAACAGATTTTGACCTGAGGTGTTAACAGATTTTGACCTGAGGTGTTAACAGATTTTGACCTGAGATGTTAACAGATTTTGACCTGAGGTGTTAGCAGATTTTGACCTGAGGTGTCACCAGAGTTTGACCTGAGGTGTTAACAGATTTTGACCTGAGGTGTTAAAAGATGATCCTTAATAATTTCTGTAGAATTGAGTTTTTGCTTTTGCTGAAATCTAAATGGTTGCAATTTTATAGATGGAAGGGTAATTCCGTCGCCACTATAGGCCTACTCGTGACCTGAAAATCAGTTCTTATTTCAAAAAATTTGGGCTTACTGCATCTGGGTCCACGATGGGACTTGTAGGAAGACCCAAGAAAATGGTAACTGAATTACATTTCTTACACATGTAAAAACGGCGTTTGTCGAAATTGTTTTGTGAAAAAGCGACTGTGCTGCAGAAATTAAAGATCCCGTTGTAAAACTAAGGTTAAAATCTGACACTTTCAGAAATCATTGCTGCAATCTGGCACCATTAGGCCTATATCCTTCACAAGCCTGCAGAAAAGTGAAAAAATCGGAAGTATAACGCTAAAATAGGAAAACACACACGTGCCGGCGATGTAATTGCGCCACCACTATTCAGGGTATAAGATGGAAATGTTTTTTCAGGACATTTTCGGAACACGTGGTGTGCTTTAGGATACCATTTTCTTGTCACAGTTTCATATTAGTGTTCCAAATTGCTTGTACTGTGTTTCAAATCTGTGTCTGGAGAATGGTGTTCTAAAACACACTGAAACGGCTGTGTGAACGGTCAGGTGGAAAACGACCGGTGGAAATTTCGGTGCGAGAAGCTCGATTTTCATGTTTGGTCACATTGTGTGACGGGAGATGTCAACGGAAGTCAAGAAAACCTTTGTCACACTCGAGCGAAATTCACACCGAGGTAGTTTTTCACTGGACCCTTCTCTCCCCTGATTAAACAAGTGATCCAAAATTGTTCAGAAATGAACACGTCCATCTGAGCCAGTGCGCCAGTGCACGAATATCTCCACTTCCGTTGCGACAGAACGAATTCGCCATTGGTACGTAGCGTAGCTTCCTGCATTCCACACTTTTTCCTGGGGGAGACTTTGTACAGTGCCTACCCTGTACAAGCCAAGGTCATAATCCGTCCTGCAGAATAATGCATTATATTTGGTCGGATTTATATTTAAGTTTGCTTTTGTACTTGCTAAGGCAGTGTCCCTCCAGTCAACAAAGTCACAGACCCTGGCACAGAAGGAAGGCAATCGGGTCCTAATAGCCTGGCTGCAGCAGGCAGAGAGGACGCAAGCAGGAAGCTGGCTATCGCCTAGCTAGGTCACAGATTTATTAATGCGAAATGCATGTTAGGCGTCAACTTAAACCCTTTTGCTTTCGTCGCTGATGCTGACGTGACTGGAGTCGGTTTTGATCTTTGACCTTTGGTGACCCGAAGGATCCAAACTTTTCGTGTTCACGTGCATGTGGGGGTGGATTATGGTGAGAAAATTTCCTTTAAGAGTACAGGCGTGTCACAAGAAAAGTTTGTCCTCGTCTTTCCGCGTTTGGTTTGACTTTGTTCTTTTTTTTGCAACCTTTGCCGCCGGCGTATTTCAACCTTTGTCGGCATTCAACCTCTGCCGCAGACGTGTCTGTCCGGTTGCAACGATTGCGATGTTCGGCACAACGATTGCGCGAAGACTTGGAAGAGAAAAAGAAAATTATCATTTCTGCTCACATTAACCGATTTCAATAAATTTGAGAAAACAACCAACGCATATGAACATAATCCGTCTACCCTGTCGTGTGCACATCCAAGATGTAGAGCTTGCCTATACCACCCGATCCCCTAATTCCAGTGCTGCTCGCAGGAAGTAGGGGGAGAAACAAGCTTTATGATAAACCGCTCGCCGCGCTGGAAGAACCCGGCCATATGAAAAACCAGCTCAACCCGTTCAGAGAGTTTTTTTTTTCGCTAAAAAACCCAGCGGTTTTTTTCATCTGACTAGGTAGGACAACATACAACTATACCTACATTCAAAAAGCCAGAACCGATTTCGTGAGATGCCTTGCTCGGTGTAGGTAGGCCAAATCCTCTCCGTTGACCTCTCCAGGAAAGACCACGTCAATTTCACCTGTGCGAAAGACCAAAGAACCCTTTCCTGTAAATTCAGAAATATGCGTCACTCTTCCAAGGAAGCCAAACTCAAAGCATTTATCATTAGTTTTGCCCATTGTTGAATACGCCGCTGTGGTTTGGGATCCGTCTTGTCAGAAACTCATTTCGAGCATGGAAATGGTCCATAGAAAAGCTGTACGAATTTTAACAGGCTGTTTTGTAAGAGATGTAAGCGCCACAAACATGTTAAACGAACTGGCCCTCTCAACTCTAGCTAGCAGGCGAAAACAGCGCATACGCTTAGCTTATTTAGTGACATTCTTACCCATTCCGTCAATTTTCTTTTGCCTGATTGCTATCGCCTTATTGTCAGTGCAGCGCAGGACAGATAATGGTCTTGCCATATTCATGCCATTTTCTAGAACAATGTGGCCTTCAATTCCTTCTTCCCACAGAAGCATCAGAGAGTGGAACAACCTCCCTGCGTCATCTCCCATCAAATCACGAACTCGCAGGCTTCTGGGTGTCACACTGTGATGAATTTCACGTTTGCGTTTTTCTGAAACTTTTATGCGGCTTCATTTTGTTTGTCTTGTATGTCCCTCTTGTCTTCTTATTCTTTGAGTTTTATTTGCATTCGTCTCGCTGTCACCGTTTCATTTGTGTCAGCTTAATAAAGCAAAAAATAATAAAATACAAAATAAAATAGGTGCAAAATAAAATACAAAATAAAATAAAGATAAAACATGAAATAAAATGCAAAATAGGATAGAAAACAAAATACAAATTTAATACACAATAAAATACAAAATAAAATAGAAAATAAAACACAAAATACAAAATAAATTCGTGATTTGGGTGCCAATTCTCTGCATCAAACAGCAGAATTGCAACGATTTGGCAAGCTAAAACTTCTTTAGGCAAAAGGTAAATTGAGTAGTTGATGCAGAACAATGTTGCATTGGATGTTTGCAATTTTTCTGACACTCTAAGTATAGTTTATGTTATGTTAAGTTTTATGATATGTTATGTTAAGTTTATGTTATGTTAAGTTTTATGTTATGTTATGTTAAGTTTATGTTATGTTAAGTTTTATGTTATGTTATGTTAAGTTTATGTTATGTTAAGTTTTATAAGTTTATGTTATCATTGTTTAATTAAAAATATAGTTCAATTTAACATATAAGTGGAGTTTATTTTAAGTATATTTTCTTCAGTCCTTGAACCTGCCGACCTTCTACTCACACAGGGATCACGAATACAAACTTCGATCTCAGACCTTTAGGAGAGACATCGGAATGTAGGCCTACTCATTTTTGGGTAGAACGATCCCGGAGTGGAACTCCCTGCCAGGGCGAGTTTTTAAACAGCCTTTGAGTATACCGCTCCTGCATGGTCGGCTCCGTACCACTAGAAGTGAACAATCCCAGGAAATTATTGCCACTCCACTGAGAGGCACCGTCGATGGGTAAAGGCTAAAGCATCAAGCCCATGTTCGCTAATGCCTTCTACCAATGATCTTTGTTTGTGTAGATAGCCTTGTTGCGACATATTTGTATGCATTATCCTGGTCGCAAATGTGTTCTTCCCTTTTGTAATTGTTTATTTGCTGCATAATTGACCATCTTTGTATTGTTAAATATTGAAAGGAGGTGACTCCTAAATTATACAAATTCAATTCATTTGAAGTATAGTAGTTACGTATGTTACCGCCTCTTTTCTGGAAACGGTAGTTTTTTCGGGGTTGATAGCTGTGATAAACTGGGTGCATGGTCAAGGCATCGTACCAATTTTAAAACTTTAACAATTGTCGTCGAAAGAAATTGTGCTGCAGACAAAGTCGACACGCTGAATTTCAGTCGCGACTATGAACACGACATCTCGGCCACGCTGTCAAAATTTGATATTTGTTTATTTCGGTTGGAAGAAAAGGGGCGACGTTGCAAAAAACGCAAATCAGCGTGATGGTGTAGAAAGCTGAGCTCAAAACATCAAAGCGCCAGCGAGCATCAAATATCGCAAACAACCCAAGGGATAAGGGATGAAGGGAAGGAAAAGCGAGCAGCAATAGAAAAATCAGTGAGGCCGATAATTTGAAAAATCTCTCCCTGCGACGCTGCTAACGGAGGTTTCTGGGGCAACGATATAGCGCAATAACGGCAATTTATTTGCCAACTTTGCTGGAAGGAAATATGCAAATAAGTCGCCAA
Organism: Sinentomon sp. SZTP_YWyxl; assembly: GCA_030068105.1. NCBI lineage: Eukaryota > Metazoa > Arthropoda > Protura > Sinentomata > Sinentomidae > Sinentomon > Sinentomon sp. SZTP_YWyxl. Next base: position 3,371 of record JASGXE010004568.1, on the reverse strand, counting down.
TTATAATATTTTTGATGCAGGGAAAAGGACGTACAGGGGCAGCGTGATGGAGAAGGGGTGTGGGAGTGGTGGAAACCAGGAGCGTCGGAAATCTGAAATGTTAGAGGCAAAAAGCATGGCAGTTACCAAGAGAACGCGCCAAAATAGCTGATGTGCAAGGTGTATAGTGCAAGGTGTATAGTGGCGGCGGAAAAAGATTACTCATGCATGTGTTTTTCCCATTTAACTGTTGCCTCCGAAACTTTTTCTTTCTTTCTTTTTACTCTTATGCATTTGGTAGAAATTAAAGCGCCAAATTGCAACGGAGCTTTCTAGAAGTGTCAGATTTTGACATTAGTGATGAAAGAGGATCTTTTATTTCTACAGCATAGAGTTTTTGCTAAAATCTCAAGAATGGAAATTTTTCACATGTATGGTTAATCTTTTTCCGCCGCCAGTATACACAGCAAGGTGATGTGCAAGCTGTATACAGCAAGGTGATGTGCAAGGTGTATACAAGGTGCAAGATGTGTAGTGGCGACGGATTTAATGCACTCATGCATGTGCTTTTCCCATTTAACTGTTGCCTTCGAAACTTTTTTTCTGTCTCTTTACTCAGATACAAGCGGTGGAAATCAAACCGCCAGATTTAAACAGAGCTTTCTGGAAATGTCAGATTTTGACCTCGGGGAAAAGAGGATCTTTAATATCTGCAGCATGGAGGTTTTGCTAAAATCTGAAAAGTCGCAATTTTTGCATGTACATTAATTCCACCGCCGCTGTACTAAAACGTTCCTGATGATTCCGAACAAGTGTGGCCAAGGGCAAAATGTTGTTCCGATGGTTTCCGGCCTTGTCATTGAGCTTGGGTTCACCTTTGCAACTCATCAACTGTGATCAAATTCTAATTTTAAGCGAAATCTAGCGAATTAACTGTCAATGATTGGCGTAAGTTTGGTTCCGAAATGCGACTAATTTACCCAGAGCTGGCAGGGAATAAAATTGATTTATTCAGTGGCCGAGGCGAAAAATCAGGCTAGCTTTGGAGTTTATACATCTCGTCTTGAATGGGGGCCGCAGAGTTCAACGGATGTTCGGAATGAGCCCATGAGAAGCAGTATGGAGCCCTTTTGGGGTACTTTTCTTATCTTGCTGCATGCCAAAGGACAAAGGAAGCCTTGTCTTGCATAGAGGGGACATCTGGCCACCAGATCCCCGCAGCTTCCAGGGACCCTGGACAATCCACCCCCATCTTCCCCACAACTCGGAAGGGCAGAGTTTCGCAATAAATCATCATTAACGAAATGGATTTATTTTTTTGCAATGTTTCATCGTTAACCGCTGATGAGCAGATTTACAGATGACCTTGTGTCGCCGTCTGATTTGGTAGGTACTCCGCGAGGCAGATATTTGCAATTTCGTGCATTTATTTTTACGCTTTGATCGCTATCCTATATAAAGTAAAATCATTATTCTCTAGTGTAAAAGACCAGATGATTCTGTGTTGTCCAGTGTGAAAGAACCGAATGTAGCGCACAAATTGGTCCTTTGGAAGGAAGGACCAAAGATCAAGCTGAAAATGTCTTTGACCCTTGACTGACGCTTGACTCGAGTTTGTCTGCGATATAAACATCCACCGAAATCACTAAAATGGCTTCTTTCACAAGGAAGGAGGCAAAATATACTAAATGTTACCTGCCTATACTTCCTTTGCCGGCTGCTTGCCGAAGTTTGCCGACATTAACCTCCATTTTAGACACACTAGTCGACACACTTCGTTGCCGACTGGCTGCCCCATTGGCGCCATAGGAGGCCATGTATCTGAGATTAATGATGTTGCACGTGGTTGCTGTTCATATTTGTCATTGATTTACTTGTTTTGACGTTTCAATTTTTCGTTTCAATTTTCGTTCGTTTTGACACTTCGTTTACGTAATTGTCTTTTCTCATCATTGCGTATGTACGATAAAGGGTAACACCCTAAAAGTACCTAATAAAATTCAAAATTCAAATTCAAATTTTATGATCACGAAATTATAACATACGAGTAGGTACTTTCTTTTTCTCATTATCAAAGTTCGTCCCATATTGCGATAAGAGACACGAAATGACCAGAGGTTAGGGCTGGGTAGAATTCGAAAACTGAAGTCGGGTCGGAATCGGGGGGTCGGAACTTCGCAAGGTCGGAACGGAATCGGAACTTTTCGGAATCGGAAGTTTTTTGAAATCGGAACTTCACACGGAATCGGAACAGCGATCGGAATCGGAATTTATGCCGGAATCGGAAGCGCGATTGTCTGTTTTCTGCGCATTTTTGCGCTGTGATGATGTCAAAAACCCTTCTGACCTTTCAGAAAATGCAGATCCTAGAAAAAAATCCGCTTTTTGGAACAATTCCACTCTTGCGGAACTTCGAAAACTCTGCAAATTCCATCATTTCATTCTTCCGAAAGTTTCGGCACAGTTCCTATTTTTCGAAATTCCGAAACATTCGGAAAATTCCGACTTTTTCGGAATTCCGAATTTTCGGACCTTTGACAAGTTCCGTTCCGAGTTTGTTCCGATTCCGATTTCCGAATTCCGAAGACGGTGTTCCGACTCACCACCACCAGACGTGCGTGGAAAAAAAGACGACCGCATATGTAACCGATGAAAGGGTCAGCTGTGCTTTGACCAGGAAAAATTGCAGCGAACCATTGCAGTTGAAGAATGGTCCGGTGAGTGTCTACGGAGGCATTCTGAATACCCGGGTCATATAGGCGAGTTTTTCAGACTTTTGAAAGCACGGCGCAATGTAATTCCCCATTTCGCATACGCCGCAAAACACATTACACGAAGGAATGCATTTAAAAGCGCTTACTAGATGGGGAATAACATTGCCCCGTGCTTCAAAAGTCTGACAAAAGTCTCCTATGGCCCGCGTATTTTGAATGACTGAGTATAAATTCAGGCTGAGCCAACTTCACAGCTGGAATTCCGAGCCAATCACTAGGAATTCCGGCTAATTGGGAGGAATTCCGAGGATGTAAAAAACTATAAAATCATGTGTCGTGTTCAGAGGAAAGAATTTCACAACATTGTAATTTTGTATCTGCCTGGTGGACCGAGGAAGAAATGGTGGGTTCGGAGGCGGAGCACGGCGTCTGTTGTCATGGCGACATGAATCAAAGGAGCAGCTGAGGCTGAGATTGAAGTGGAATTTCTCCGAACTGAAAAGAAAGACACATTCAACAGAGCACTGAATATTGCCAATTAGAAGAATATAAAGTTTATTAGAGACATGCTGAGAGATGAACGCGAACAAGGGGTGCTAGATTGAAGTTTGGGTAACAGTTCGGAATACCTGCCGACATTGAACTGAACGAGTTATCATCATTGCTCTGCGATATACT
>JASGXE010004566.1:0-11139 GCA_030068105.1 Sinentomon sp. SZTP_YWyxl | reverse complement strand
ATTGTGTCCCCCCCGTATAAATGACTTAACCCGTTTTTTGTTTTCAGCAAAGGACCTTTGCTGAAAACAAAAACAAACGAAAACAAAGATAAAATCATCAACCCTTGCTGAATAGATTGCCTTTATTTGCTTATTTAGCGACATCTCCAGCCCCAGGCAAACGATACCGAATTTCATTTTTACGAATTTCATTTTATATAGGAACCAATGATTCCGAATTTCAAATCAACGAAGCCGAATTTCATTTGTACGAATTTCGTTTTCATTTCGAATAGATGCGTGAAAACATTGCAGACTGATTGGTTCAGGGCAACGAGCGCAAATCGTCCCTCAAAGGTTTACGAATAACTCCTTCGCACCAGAATCCTGCACCAAATGAAGTTACAGTAAGAGGTTGAATTTTACGATCAGAAAACCTCCACATTTGCGGTGGCATTTTCAGATAGACTTGATCCGAGAAACAAAGCTCATTCAGCAACAGAAAACGAGCCAGTTTTTTGTTTCTGCTGCATGCATGATTCCCAAGGGATTCGATCGACACTTCGCAATTATTGATCCATCAAAACAAGGTTGACATTGCTACATGATGGACATACAACAATAACATCGGGAACGTTTACCGAGCCTAATTATTCAGACAATACACTCACAAACAGTTATGGTATCACGAAAATTAAACGAGGTACAAAACGCAATCCTTGAATGTGAAATAAATCAAGGGTCCACAGTTGCTAGTTGGTGCGGCGCCCAGAAATACTTGGCTCGTGAGGCCAGAATTATGTACAGCATCGGGAAAATTAATGGAGTCATTAACGTAAATTAGATGGCAGAAGTGGTGTTGCCTCCGAAACTTTCCTTCACTTGCGTCCTTTTTTCAAAAAGCAAAAAAGTGTCGCGTTTCATCAACATGTTGTGACATCTGTTTCACAAGTTTTGTTTCGACAGTTTATTGCATATATTTTAGAAAAAAAAAACACTCGATTTTTTTTTTCTTCTTCATTTGGTTGGACTGCAAAGGAAAAACATTGGTGCTAAATTTTCGTCCAATGTAAAAATATCATTGACTACCGAAACTGCATTTAAATTGCATGTGCGGTAGCGAATTTCCAAATTCCAAACAAATCGCCAGAATTCGACCAATCAGGTGCTTACCCAAATTAAAACCGCGTTTACGACATCTAAAGCTAATCTAACCTAACCTAACCTAACCTTACCCAACCTTTCCTCTTCCTGGTGTCAACAACTGCCACTGGTGTCAAAAAACACTTCGGTATTTTGAAAAACAAAAATATAAAATTTTTGCCGCAGGTGGGATTCGAACCACCGCTACGGGTACCTCCGCAGCGGCAGTATGCTGTCTAGACCACTCGGCCACAGAGGCTGCTGCCGGAAATCGCTTCGGAAAGGTGTATTCATGAATCTGTATTCATAATTGCGCCATTTCAATTTTGCTCGCATCCGATTGGTCGAAATTTCTGGGGATTTGTTTGGAATTTAGAAATTTGCTGTGCGGTGCCATTAATTTTCCCGGCACTGTTCAGACGGGAGATCAAGCAGGCGGGAGATCAAGCAGAAGTTTGGCCACAAGCATCAACAGTCGGACGCACCAAGCTGAAGGTTAACAACAAGCAACAAGCAGTGACGATGGGAATCAGGCCAGGATTGGAAGAAATTACGAAAATATACCCCCAAATCACGTCCCGAATGCTAGCTGCTGATTTGAAAGTTTTACCGAAAACAGAGCAGGGTTAAGAAGGGTTCAATTTTGAAAATTCGACTTACGAATGAAGTACATTCCCGGCTGGGCTTTTGGAATTTCCTCGACTGGGGTTCCGTAAAGGTAACTCGGGTAGCGCTGACCAGGTTGGTAAACCGGGTTTTGCTGCTGATTGGTGTTAGCTGGCTGTTGCCCGTTGGTTCGTCTTATGCCCGGAAGGTTTGACGGAAGCTGAGGAAGGATATTCTGAAGCCATGGCATCCAATCAGCGTACGTTGGTGCTGGTAGAATGAGACCGGAAACGAGGCATACCCCCATAAGGAGGAAACGCGATCTTCTTTTCGCCGGATTAACCAAAGCCATGTTTCATAGTCAGACGAACCTAGACTCGGGAATAAATGCCAATGGAACACAGCTTTCCTAGTGGTCGCGAGAAAAAGAAAAGGGACAGGTCGTTGAGACGTGGGGAATATAATGGCACGACACAGCGAGAAAAGACAAACCCTGAGCCGTATGGCGCCAAAGGAGGACACAATTGCACGGCTCAGAGCACGGCTATTTTGTGAAAAAAAGTTTTCCTTGCGATCGTACATTTGTGTCCGCCCCTTATAAATGACTGAACCCAAAAATAAGAAATCAAGAAAAGTTGAGTAAAATTAAAAATGACAGAAATCAAAAGAAGCTGTGGAAATACGCAAGCACGCAATTTGGGGGCGGGGGATGCTGCCAAGAAATATGCCCCCAAGCGGCCGGATCGCTTGGCACTCCTTGTCTCTCTGCATTTGCTCGACTTCGGGTGGAATTCCGGATTCTGGAAAACGGATTTGGCACCCGAAATGAACCCGGTACGGATAGCATTTTCCCAGACTCCCAGACGGAACCCCCGACTGTCATCCATAAGAACGTGAAAAGATCTCCGTGGAAATGTCCCGAAACAAGGATTGCAAATTTTGCATCGATTAATCTTGACGCACGCACCTCAAGACCAATCAATTGTTGCACCAGGCAGTCGGCCGTGGATTGAAGGCACAGCTGTGCAGTGTTTTGCAAAAAATGTTCAACATTATGCTGCAGAATGGGAGATGATGGTTTGCGTTTGCAAAAAAGCTGTCGATCTGTTGCGGTCAGAAAGGTGGCACCCGACTCGAAACATAATGAAGTCATTCCGCAAGTCAAACCGCAGTAAAATCAAAAAGAGCAGAATTGATTTCTCCACACAGCCTTTCCATAAGAGTCCAATAGGATTATTGTGCATATCACTCTGTTTTCGCCGGAAAACTGTGGATGCCACAAGAAACGCAACTCCTTTGCAACTTGCAAAGAAAAGATTCAGCCTTTACAATACACATGTAGCCTGCTGGAAGCACCGCCGAGATAACCGGATACGCCATTTTCCATTGCAGGTGGCGGAATTTTCTGCAGCGCATGTAGCCTGCTGGAAGCACCGCCGAGATAACCGGATACGCCATTTTCCATTGCAGGTGGCGGAATTTTCTGCAGCGCATGTAGCCTGCTGGAAGCACCGCCGAGATAACCGGATACGCCATTTTCCATTGCAGGTGGTGGAATTTTTTGCAGCAACGTAAAATCGCTCGCGCACATACACCCGCCTTTGAGTCGTTTGCACCACCATAGCGGAAAATACTAAAATGAGAACGAATTTTCTGACATTGTTACCCACGAACAAGCGGTCAGCAATTACGCTTTAATAGCCAATACAATGTCATTGTCAATGTCATCATTTACACAAGAACATTCCCGATTATTTTGCGCACAAATTGAGCCACATTGAGCGTTTGTGGAGCGATTGTTAAGCCTACTAGGTTTAAAGCATTGTATAGGGCCACACCAGAAAAGGTTGGCCAGCAGCACATGCCTCGTGGCTTGCACCAGTTCCCATCAGAACACCGAAGTTAAGCAACGTTGGGCCTGGATAATGCTTGGATGGGAGACCACCCTTGTACCCCAGTATGTGATGCTGGAAGGGGTCTTAGAGTCCAAGTCCCTCGTCTCCTTCCGATGAGACGTTAAGCAGGAGGTCCCGTGTGCAGCATCACACTGTGCACGTCAAAAAACACCTAGTTCCAGTCCAAGAGAGGCTGGCAGGTTACACTACAGGGAAGCCACACATCACAAGACACACATCTCCGCTTTGGGAAATCCTCCGGTTCGGGAAATGCTGCGGGTTGGCGTGTATACGCCGGAAAACTGATCCGAGTCCTGCTTTCAGTTGAATGCAGAGCGGTGTTGGGCTACGATTATGGGGCATTGTTCTCCTTGCGAGCCCGAGTTGTGCAACAAGGTTTAAGCCGAGCCTCCGGCCGTATGGCTGTCAGCTCATGCTGGTAATGATGATAAGAAAGCCCATGCAGAGTAAAGCGACCCATGCCGAAAGTCGGCAAACCTTAGCAATTAGCAGTTACATGTGGCGTAACCACCTTCCGGAACGTAATTAACGTTTTGCTTTTCCTTTTTTCATGAAGCTAAAAACATAATCTAAGCATAAAATCACTGCGTCTGGGTTGTTATCAACCCACTTATAGTTGGTGTCGTAGCATGTTGTCAACCTATTGCTTGATATTCGTCTTTCATGCCCGGAAAACGTACCAGAAGTTTGAGTGTCACATGCGGCTGCTGATATAGAAAAGTAAAACCGAATATTGTCGAGGAATGATTGTACAGTCACAGAAACAATAACGACTCCCTCAATGCCAGAGTGCCTACATTGGATCATTAGAGTCAGTATTGTTTTTGCGACTGTACATCCCGCCGGTCCACCAACCAAATAGTTTGACAACAGGCAAGTAGGTAAGTGGGCGTAGCGGGTTATGGGTCAGGTTTCGGTTGGCATTGTGAGAAATAACGAAAAGAACCCGAGAAGTATACGTGCTGTTGGTCACACCAAACATGTTTGCGATTGGAAAGGTTTACCATAGTTTTCTTGGCGTTTGTCGAAGAGGTAATGGATCCATCATGGTTTAAGATCACCTCGAATTTCACGTTTGAGCGGCTATGCCAATTTCAGTTTCAAAGTGCTCACATCCACGGCATAACCCTGCACGCATTGCCTCGACCAGCCAATTTAAAACTGATAAATGGGGATTCATCATTCCAGTCATATCGAATTCACCATTTATCAAACCAGAAAACTCAAGGAACAAAGCTCTGGAACTCAGGCAGAGTCTCCAGCCTGTATTGAAATGTGGCCGTGTTTAGGGGATCCCTGAACATGTCCCTTGGAAGGGACTTCCACTCAGGAATGGTCCTTTTCCCAAAATGAAAATTTGCCAATGTCTTTATCAAAGGTCCAGAGGCGATGCTTGTACCCCATCCCGGCCCGAGTAGTAATTCTGAGCCTCTAACTTTTGAAGCAAGTCTCTCCATCCTCCACTTGCACTCAGAATCAGAAGGCGGCTCGATAAATATACGAGCAACCTTGCGCCTCTCATCTGGCGATCTCCGCAACCAAGACTTGAAATTTTTAACACCGAGACACTCGCTGTTCGACGGTGGCCATCAGCTACAAACCTAGCATCTCATCGTTGAACCCTTTCCAATACCCATATGACAATGGATCCGACACTATTGACGGTTCAGCTTCTGATTCGAAGAGTGTTCTATACATATATCTGATAGATAGAAATTAATTTTTTTGGAAAAAGTGTCATAAATTGATAAATGCGTTCACAAACGGTGTCAATTTTATTGTAAGCATGCGCAGTATTATACACATGACAACTTTCAAAAGCGTAATTCAGAGACAAAGATTTTAGGATAAAGTGACATATAATTCAGAGAAAAGATTCGGAGATTCAGAGGAAAATACATATTCAGATATTTAGAGACAGAGATTTCGAGACAAAGATTTTAAGACAAAGATTTCAGACACAAAGACTCAGAGATTCAGAGTCAAAGATTTCAAAGACGAAGATTTGGAGATTGAGAGGCAAATATTCAAAGATTTAGAGGAAAGGATTTCGAAGACAAGGATTTTAAGACAAAGATTTCAGAGACAAAGACTCAGAGATCAGAGACAAAGATGTCAAAGATAAAAATATTCGGAGATTTAGAGGCAAATATTCAGAAATTTAGAGACAAAGATTTCGGAGACAAAGTTTTAAGAGAAAAAGACTCACGCAGAGACGAAGATTTCAGAGATAAGCATTTTGAGACAAAGAGACAAAGATTTAAGAGACAAAGACTCCGGTGTTCGGAGACAAGGATTTCAAAGATAAACAAAGAGACAAATGTTTCGGAGACAAAGTTTCGGAGATTTAGAGGCAAATACTCAGATATTTAGAGAAAGAGATTTCGGAGACAAATATTTTAAGACAAAGATTTCCCAGACAAAGACTTATATCTTTTGGCAAGTGAAATGATGTCGTGGATGGAGACGTTGAGGCGAACACCCTTGAACCTCCACATTCACTTACAAAACACTGTAATACAAAAACAATGGGTTCTCAGCGACAGAGTATTGTTTGCTTATTTCTGCAGGAAAATGCAGAAATGCACATACCTTTACTATTTGCTCAAATACATTGCATGCGTGAGGTGTGGATTATCACTCAAATTCTCTCTGATGTTCGGTTATACAAATATAGCTAATTTCCACCAAGCAGATCCAAACAAATCACATTGTTTCCATGCACTTCCGTAGAAAAATGAGTGCTTTCTGCTGCCCAAATGAGACACAGACGGTGTCGTGGCGACGATGGCCTTCAAATACCCACAAAAAGAAGGGATATTCATAGCGTCTAAGTATATATCTCAGATGGTAAAAGCGGCAAGCAACAAGAAACGAAAGAACCGAGGTTGTCCTTCAAGGTTGTCCTTTCAACTTTTCCAGATTTAATTTTTCCTTTTCCAGGTCAAATCTGTTTTGTTCTGTTTCAAAGGAAAAGGTGCTCTGTCAATTTAAATTCTGGTTTTATTATTTTTCAGCTTACTTCTTTGTGTTCCAGGATAATTTTCATTTAACTTTTTATTTGTTCTTCATGAGTTTTCGTATTTGCTCCACACCAACTTGGTTTTTTCTTTTATTTCAGGAAAATGTTTTGCCTTCTCTTTCCAGGTTGTCTCTTGTCTTGTTTTTAACTTTTATCTTCTTCAGGATAATATTATTTCCTCTTTTTCCATTTGACATCTATTTCATTTGCGTTATTCTTGCATGCAAAATATTTTGTTCCAGGGCAACAGAAATCCTTACCCATTATCTTTTTCAGAATAATTTTCAAAAATAATTCATTTGTTCTCCGTCAACTTCTCTTATTTGCTCCATATCAAGTTATTTTTCAGGTTAATACCTATTTTACCCTCACTTTCCAGGTTGACTTTCGTTTTATACATTTTTTCAGCAGAACACTATATTTCTTTTTTTCAGTCTGAAATGTTCCGTTTTGTTTTGCAATTATGCCAAAAAAAAATTAGTTAGTCCTGTTATAAGAGTAGGTAGGCCTATAGCTGTTAACAGAGCTTATCTAAGAGTAGCTGTGGTGCTCTCTCGGTTGAAAATCTTGTATTCGTTTGAGCTGAGCTCAGTAGTGTTGTTTAAAAGTTATTAATGATAAGTAGAGTTAGGCTTATGACCATGTTGCTTATAGCCAATAAATTGGTCTGTTTTGTCACACGATTACTGGTTTTTGTGGTTCCGCAAGGGCAACGTGGCCCTCTTTGCCGAGTCATCGGCCGCATGGCTGTCAACTCAGGATGGCATTGATGATGATGATGATTTCACGTTCTTGCGGGGGCCTCTTATCTTCGATAAAGGATATGGGCGCAGTCAAGATATAGGGGTCTGGGGCGGAGATTCCAATTATTGGTGTTTGGCGCAGATCGCCATCGGGGTTCAAAGGGGCAGAGCTCTCTAGCGGTGTCTGGGGGTGAAGCCCACAGAAACTGAATATATTTGAAATTTCAGGGTTTTCATTTTGAGGGCAAAATTGGTGTCCCAGAAACCGAATTTCTCGTCAGGGCGAGCCGATGCCACATGTCAGGGAGGGGGAAAAGCGAGCAGCTCCATGGAAGACTTTTCTTAGATGGAGGTCTAGCCCCTCAAATGATGTCCCTGTTGAAATTTTGGAAGCCCAAATCCGAAGGGTATTTGACAGGGCCTCTTGTGGAAAGAAATTGCGCTGGGGTTTTGAAATTTTCTAAAAGAAGAAATTGGGTAGGGTTTTGACATTTTGGAGAGGGTTTAACATTTTGGTGGGGCTTCAGCCTCACTCAGCCTTATTGTAATGCCGGCGCTGCATATGACCGCTCTATGGTCAACGAATACAAGGGTGTTTCAGAAATGGTTCGTTTTCGGAATCGTGGTGCCATTCTGAAGAAAAAATTTAGATTGACTTTTTGTCGTCCGATGACTTCTGGGGGTACTCAACGAAAATAAATCATGGGCCCATACACTTCATTCAAGACATCACATAGTTAGGTAACAAACCCAATTGTAAAACAAAGAGCAAAACAAAAACAAATGCTAAACAATGCATGCAGGGACGGCAAAGAATGCGCTATCTACTCTCCCTGCGTGCATTGTTTAGCATTTGTTTTGTTTTGCTATTTGTTTTACAGTTGGTCTTGGTTACTTAACTGTGCTGCCAAGAATGACAGTGTATGGGCCCATGTTTTATTTCCGTTGAGTGCCCCCAGAAGTCATCGGAAGACAAAAAGTCACTCTACATTTTTTGTTCAGAATGGCACCACGATGCCGAAAACGAAGTTTGGCCAACCACTTCTGAAACACCCTGTATATTAGTTGTCATATCATTGTTCTATGTCTCTGACTGTCGCTGATTACATGTTGGCCTAAATGAAAGATAAGAATAAGAATCAAAGTTGAGTTAAATGCATATATTTTACAAACCAGGAAATTTGGACATCTCTTAATTCTCGTCAAACTCAATTCTCGACTTCTCGAGAGATCTATTGTCAAATGCCAATTATAGGGGCCGGTTCGCTGGGATTAAAATAGGGCAGGTTCGCCGAACTGGTACTGTCCGGGCAGCGGTTTTACAAACCCTGCCGCGACTTCAGATGGCAGAGAACGTTTTTGTGCAAGAATGCTCGATTGGGACCCTGTTTTCCGAAAGCAATCTGAACCTGACACAACCCTGTCCCCTTTCGGAAAAACAATGCTCGGTGGGGGCCCCGGCCTGCCGCATCTAAAGTCGCGGCAGGGTAGGGTTTGTAAACTACCGTCCGGGCAGGCCGGTTCGGCGAACCGGACCGAACCGGCCCAATTTTCCCACTGTAATGCCATCAAAATGCACAGGGTTTTGATAACGTGTCTGCTTTCACATGAAGGGTTCTTTCTCCATAAGCGCTGACCACACTCCTTGTCTATTTAAAAAAAGCTTATTCCGAATTCTGCACATGGTGAGACCATTCCAGCTGCCCAAACATGTACAATAGTTTATTTTTTGTGTGTATATTCGCTCAATGATTCCTCTGGGACGAGAGTGCCGCAGAACTCATCGGAAGAAAAGTGTACTTTTTATGTCATCTTCCCATAGAATTTCACAAATACTCTCTAAAGACTTTTAATTTGAGTCATCTGAGTCATCTGAGTCATCTTAATCATCTTAGTCATCTGAATCATCTGAGTCATCTGAATCATCTGAGTCATCTGAATCATCTGAGTCATCTGAATCATCTGAGTCATCTGAGTCATCTGAGTCATCTGAGTCATCTGAGTCATCTGAGTCATCTGAGTCATCTGATTCCTCTGATTCCTCCCAATCCTCGTCGTTACCTATAAAAAAAACAGAATTAAACTTTTTAAATTAAAAAAAACAGGGTGCAAATTCCAAGTATTTTTCTTGTTTCCTTTATACAGGCGTCGCAGATTGGATACTTGGTAAACTACTCATGGAAGTTAGTATACCTACTATACTCGGCGAAACTCAGCTTCAGATCAACAGCCAATGTAGGAGATCTATTTGTTTCACAGCGAAAATTTCATTTCTATGCAAACCGATATTCGTTTTCCTTGCACAGTTGCCCAGAATGCAGCGAACTGAACAACTGACTGTTGAGTTAAAGCCGTAAATCTGTGAGTACCAAATCTGAGCGAGAGTGACAGCAGCCTTCTTGGACATAAAAGCCATAAAAATAAAGGCAATAAAACCAATCAAGAATAAAAGCAATAAAAAATATATAAGCAATCAAAAATAAAAGCTATGCAAAAATAAAATCAATAGAAGCAATCAGAAATAAAAGCAATGAAAAATAAAGCAATAAAAGTAATCAGAAAAAAATCAATGAAAAATAAAACCAATTAAAGCAATAATAAATATTAGCAATAAAAAATAAAAGCAATAAAAATACTAAAAAGAAACGATAAAAGCAATCAGAATTAAAGGAAATAAAAATAAAAGCAATAAAAGCAATCAGAAATAATAGCAATAAAAATAAAAGCAATGAGAGCAATCACAAGCAAAAGCAATAAAAATAGAAACCAGTAAAAGCAATCACAAATAAAAGCATTAAAAATAAATGCAACAAATGCAAAAAAGCACAAAAATAAAAGCAATAAAAGCAACAAAAAATAGAAGCAATACAAGCAATCAGAAATAAAAGCAATAAAAATGCAATAATTGCAATCAGAAATAAAAACAATAAAAATAAATGCAATAAAAGCAATCAGAAATGAAAGCAATAAAATAATCAGAAATAAAAGCAATAATTCTTCTTCTCGTTAAGGTTGTGGTATGATATTCGTATAAAGCATAAATTGATTGACAAATCCTAGCAAAAATTTGGTCGAAATTATACCTTGGAAGTCTGGCCCTGCATGATGCGTCCGTCACAAATGGCTAGATTACAAATTCCTAATTTTTTGAAGAGAGCAAATTGGTAAAAATGCAAGTTATACAAGTATGTGTGTATAAACTCTGGCAAAAATTGGTCAAGTGCAGGAAATCGATCAAAAATTGGTCAAGTGCAGGAAATCGATCAAAAATTGGTCAAGTGCAGGAAATCGATCAAAAATTGGTCAAGTGCAGGAAATCTATCAAAAATTGGTCAAGTGCAGGAAATCGATCAAAAATTGGTCAAGTGCAGGAAATCGATCAAAAATTGGTCAAGTGCAGGAAATCGATCAAAATATGGATCAAATCGACGTAATCGTAAATATGTGTTTTTAGTGTGTTTAAATGAGTTCGTACTTTTTATGCTGTTTTACCAACACATCAATATTTTTTCTTTTGGCCAAGTTCTGTTCTTTGCTTGTTTCTTGTTTTTTTATCTGCCAGTTCCTCAAGAGGAATTGTTTTTGTTATGGCTTCGGCTTCCAACCTCCTGCCTGGGCAGCACCCTGAGCACCCCGAGTTCGAATTCGATTTCGAGATCGAGTTCGGTTCGAAGATCGAGTTCGGTTCAAGTTCGGTTCGAGTTCGAGTTCCGGTTCGAATTCGGGTTCG
>JASGXE010004563.1:0-14347 GCA_030068105.1 Sinentomon sp. SZTP_YWyxl | reverse complement strand
TGTTATGATTTGGGGGTCGGGTAGCGGAAGGTTGATAGCTTAATCAAATAAGTAAGATCGAGATGGCGTCAGAAGCCAGGTTGCTCGCCCTTACTGATCTCGATCTGTTGTGGCAACTAAAGATGGACGGGGAAGGGACAGAGGTGAAAATAGATCGAAATCGAGAGTTATACTTTGGAGTGGTGAGGGACACGACTCTTCCAGGCCGCAAAACCCAGAACTCGGCGTACGAAACATGGACATATCGGTAAAAGAAGATTGCGCCGTCGACTTAGTGACACCCACTGGGCAGATATCTGTTTGAAAGCTATCTGCGGTTGCGTTGAAGGGTGATGGAACGGGATATGCGGATGTTAGGGTCGGCCTGTTTAAAATACTGAACAATGTGTCTTTGTTTGCAAATTTGTTTGCATTGTGCCATGTTTCTGCCTTTGCGAGCGAATTGAGAGTACTTTCGGATGCGAGATCTGTTCTGAGAAGCGTGGGTGTTGTGATAGTGTGCGCGTAGACCGAGCGAGCTGGGTCTACATCTTGGTTGTAGACGTTGGTTTGTGTTGTGGTTTTGTTGAGTTGTGGTTGAGAAACATGTGAGGCTGGCGTTTCAACTGTTTGCCTCTTCAGTGAGAGTTCATTTGTCAAAGAATTGACAGTGGGATGCAGACCATGCTGTGACGGGGCAGAGATATCGCAGAAGCTTGTGGCTTTTGAGCAAGTAGTCTGCTTTTGAGCAAGTGTGGCTTTTGAGCAAGTCATGGGTGGTACGTGGGGGCAGGCTTGGGGAAGTTGGGAAACGGCTTTGGGCAGGATGCTCCATTTGTGCTGGGAAAACGCGGGAGCACGTGGCAGTTTTGGTGATTGAAGATCTTGTCATGCCTGGTTTGGCTGGTTGACACCGAACACGAGCGCCATCTGGTGTGTGCGGGGCTTTGGTCTGCGTGACGCTGTTTGTGGGGTACCTGGTCCACCAAGCAGGATTAGGGGGCCCAGCTTTTGGCCTCTTTGCTCTGGGACTGCTGGATTTGACGACACATGTAGGAGCGGCGGGGTCAAAGGAGGCGCAGGCCCCTATTGTTTCTGCAGCAAGAGGCCTCTTTTTGAGCGGCAGATTCCAGCCTTGTTTCTTCCTCGAGGACTTGGCCAAAATGGCAAAAGGATTGGGTGTGGCCAAATCTGATGTTGTGCGTGTGGCTGGGGTAGTAGGATGTGCGGCCCGATGCAGGGCGGAGCCGACTCTTTGGAAACCAGGAAGCAGTGGGGAAGAGGACCGTTTCTTGTTTTTTCTGTAGCCTGAGACTTTTGTTGCTGGAAGTAGGCCTAGGGGAAGCGCAACTGGCATTGCTTTCTGTGGTATAACCAGCGGACCACGATTTACTGGCCTTGCTTTTGACAGTCCAGTTGGTTGTGAAGGTGAGCGTGTGGGGAGAAATCCAACTGGTACTGTTGGTATTTCTGGTTTGGCGATGGCCTGTTCCGTAGGGTTGGGTGGACAGACCACCTGGTTGAAAGATGGAGCTCGATGTGTTGACGGTGAAGGTATGGGCGTCAAAAAATTCGGTGTTGCATCCGGAAGAATTCCTTGAGCCGAGGCCTGGTAGGTTTCATTGGGCGGTGGTGCTGGTTGTACTGATGAGGCAGCAACATCATTCAGAACGGATTCTATATTGTCATGTTTGAGTTCGGGTAGTGAAAAGTGTGGTTTGATAGATGTCAGGTACTCCATCATTTCCTGACCGAAAGAGTTTGATATGGGCGTCAGGGGCGATGATGGCGATTCTGCTAGTGTGGGAATATCAGTGGGCTCAGGTATCAGTGGTTCAGGCACTGGCAACGCAGTAAAAACAGTGGTGGGTTCTGTTTCAGGAGGAAGATGGACCTGAGATGGAAAAGTCATGACCGGGATTGGTTGATTTTCCGTTTGACCTGCAAGAGTTGGGAACTGGCAGGGATCAGCGGTGTCCAAGCCGGAATCATTTCCCTGTTCGTGAGGCATAATCACATGAGCAATGTCCTGGAATTTATGTTATATCTGTGACCATGTTGGGCCATCTACCGAGCCGGATTTTACAGAATATGGTCGTTTGCATGGTGGTGTGGTCTTTCTTGGTCGGGATTTGGTGTTATGTGTCAGCCGGAATATGCCCGAAGTCGAATGGGGCGGTCTGATGTTAAGTTTTGAAGCCCTGGCAATAAATCCGGATTCTGTTGGTTCGGGCGCGCTTAAATTCATGTTGATTGGCTCCATTGTTTCAAGTATGGGTGTCACTTTAGGCATCGGTGTGGTGTTTTCAAAACCTGGCGGGCAGGTTGGCTTAGTTATTGAGGTGTGTGATCCGGCATGCCCTGAATCATCACTACAATTTTTTATGGACACGTGTTCGAATCCGGGGGGCGGTCGGAGTAATGCGGTGATCAATAAGTCATTACTTGTGGCACTGGTTAACGGAGCTGGAGAGTTTGTCACCATATCGGTTACGTTGCCGTAACTGATCGGGCATTCCAATTTCAAAAAATCCGTACCCCTACATTCAGCCATAAGTTCCTCAACGGAAAAATTTTCCATTATAATGGAAATGTAGTGTGAAGTTAACTAGAAATGTAAAGTGAAAACAAAAAAAAAACAGACTAAATGCAAGCCAGGAAACAGAATAAACTGAAAGAGATTATATGATTAGTCGAAATAGCCAAAGCACGGCGAAAACCCGAAACGGGAACGAGGTCGCAAATCTAAGCGATCTTTCACTTTTAAAATGAATTGCGTTTCCGAAAACTCAATCACTTTCAAGAACGCAGAGGAAGCACTGGCGAGGAGATGTTCACTCGTCGAGAGTCAGACAGCAACTGATGCCTGGAGGAGCGATGCAG
Source organism: Sinentomon sp. SZTP_YWyxl (assembly GCA_030068105.1). Taxonomy (NCBI): domain Eukaryota; kingdom Metazoa; phylum Arthropoda; class Protura; order Sinentomata; family Sinentomidae; genus Sinentomon; species Sinentomon sp. SZTP_YWyxl. The sequence goes on along the minus strand of JASGXE010004563.1, from coordinate 11,485 downwards.
CGAGTTATATACTTATTTTGGTCACAGCAAGCAGCGCCTTTGGGTTGTGTCAAAATGCGTTTCCGAAAAACTCTAAAACACTTTTTCAAAACACTCAGAAAGCGCTAGCCAGGAGATGTTCACCCTTCGAGAGTCAGACAGTAACTGAAGCCTGTGAGAGCGATGCAGCGAGTTAAATATTATTTTGGGCACAGCAAGCAATGCCATTGGTAAGGTGGTTCACACACGTAGAAGTTGATTCTCCCAGTTGTGACAGGCGAATGTAATTTAGATTAGACAGGTAACCAGACGCAGCGATGCCACCATGATTGAACATTCCGAATCCACAGAAAAATAAATGGTAACATAACAATGACCAACCTCAATACAGCTTGATGTCCAGGACCATCACAGACCGTGTTGATCAATCCGCTCGATGACACAGGTTTAACATTGATTCACGTAAGTTTTCACAAATATTCAAGCCAAAAGTATACAGATCCAAATTTTTCATAAACGTGTAAAAGAGAGAAAAGAATAATGGAATTAATAACCTTGAAAACTGCTCAAGTTGGGGAATTCTATTTGGAAATGGGAGACTCGTTTTACATATGTGCGAATGGGTCCAGACTTGTCTATGCCTACAAAACAATTGCTCTCAACAAATACCTATGCCTTCAATTCTTACAGGTACCTATCACAAATAATTTGTACTAATATCTACACCTAAGCGTGACAAAAATCTGTTTGGTACCCAGATTCGGCCAAATTGATGTGGATGAGGGGGAGGACTCCCTTACCTATTGCAGAACTGCTCAGGTAGGTCCAGGTTTCTATTTATAACCTCCTTACTGCGGTGATCGCGTGCTGAATAGAATCAGATGCCAAACCGATTTATCAAGCACAAAGATGAAAGCAGGGGAAGCCAACCCGGTAAGTGATTTTGATGTTCTTAGAGTTTTACCATAAACGCCAAGAACAGGAAATTCTGCCATGTCCCCTTTTACCAGATTTGTTATTTTACCATGCTCACGAATGCATGGCCCGTATATGCGATAAGACGCATTTGGGTAAATGTAGGCAATTTCACATGAAGGCATTGATAAGAAACCAACTTCAACAAATAACCCAAAGAGCTGGCTACGATCAAGGAAAGATTTTTACCGTATTTGTTCTGGGGTGTGCTGTCTCCCAGTGCATTGCAAAAATTACACATTCCGCTGTCAGTGAAACTGGTTTCCTGGTCCACAAAATCGGGCCATTAACAACGTTTATATCTTCAGACCATGTTATGCACCGGAGACAAGAGAAAAAGGAATGTCATCGGTCATGCTGCATGACACTACATAGGCCTGCGCATACACGCTGCAGAAGCAGAATACAACAATAGGCGACAAAATTCAATGTGAAGGAGAGCGGCCATCCTCAATAGGGAGGCCTGAGAACTCAAGAGTAATTTCACCTGTAAACAGAAGCTTTTTATTCCGCAGTGCAGACCTGTGCAACGCAACCTACCGTCAACTCCACGATCGAGTATGGAGAATTTCCTGTTCTGTTTTTGAACCACGCGGAAGAGAGTCCAAACCGGACATCGACTCTTGGATTATGCGGGGTTTCATGCTTTGACTTGGCACTTGGCGCTCGACAGGCCGACGGGCATTCTACAGCAGTTAGTTAATCTTAATTGCGAATATATTCATTTTGCAAGGCCGCAGATTTATTGTTCCATAAACAGGCATACCAACTTAACTTCGCGCAAATATTTCAATATTTTATCGATGAGCATTTGACAGATAAACACTGGCCAAATATCGTCTTTGCTCCAAACATCTTACAAAACACTGTCCAACCATCGGTAAAATTAAGTGCATTATAGGTGCATAAAAAGTCAACTAATTTCCGTGCATGACTATATTTGTTTCGTCATTTCAGGTCAAACAGAAAGTTCATGTTTTTCCGATAAAATCATATTTCAGTGGAAATCCATCCGTGAAATCCACATACTCGCATATTTTCTTATCAACGTTCATGATGCGAATGCCTTCCGGATTTCTCATCATTTTTATTTTTTTTGTGTCTGCATCACCTTTGGCGAAATCTGCATGGATCACTGTCAGTTTATTTTATTGTCTCGTTTTCATTAAAACATTAATGCTAATTTAAACGTGGAATCGAACTTTTGCGGAATTTTGTACTCCCATTCCATGGCATTGCACAGCGAGTTAATTAACCGTCGCAATACATTACTGAATCACCAACATCTGCGGCATCTTTGACATTTTCTCACGCTTCCGGCCACACCCCTGCTGAAAATAGTGTAAACTTTCAAAACGTTGCAAAAATTACGTCACTTTTCGAAGAAATACGCCTATTGGTGAACAATACCTGCTGTACCATTCATTGTTATTTGGTAGCTCAGCTAAATTAACTGGAAGATTGTCGAAATTGAAAACACCATGAAATTGAGAACATCATTGACATGATCAATTTAAAAAACAAACAAAAAAAATTTAAAAATTGAAATGAAAAAAAAAATCAAACAAAAAATAAAAAAAAAATAAATCTAAAATAAATAAATAAATAAAACAAATAAAAAAATGAATAAAACAAATTGAAAAATAAATAAAACAAAAAATAAATTAGAAAAAATAAACAAATTAATCAAAAATGAATAAAAAATGAAAAAAAAAAATAAAAATCAAAAAACATTGAAATGAACAATTAACAAAAGGGGATAGAATGGGTGAGCTGGCTGGCAATGCATTCCAATCACGTGCTGTTCGGACAAAGAAGGTATTGAAATTATAAGACGTGGCACAGGGGAAGTCCAAATGGTTCGCATTTTGTGTTTGTCTGGGGCAATTGACAACATTTCGGAACGAAATTAATTGACACCTGTGGTGAACCACGTCACTTGACAGATGTGGCGTCGTGAATGCCTCCTTTGCAATTCGGAGCTACGATTGAGGTTATTGAGCATCTGAGAAAGGCTAGATTTACTTTCACGATTTTGCATAATAAACCAGGCGGCTCTTCTTTTTGAATTCTTCCCATAAGTCACTATACAGTCTGTCCCTCAACTCTATTTGACATATCCATTCGCATAGCCGTTCCCCGCGGGACAATATTTGTGGGCGCAAATGAACCCAGCAGCGTTCACAAATCTCCTCCATAGAATAAGAAGTCTCCTCCCCTGTGCTTGACATTTTTTCTTGCCTTCCTTCAGTTCAAGACTCACCGTCTTGAACGTTAACACCCACCATTGCAGCGCTGGCAGCATCTTTCAAGAAGCGTGCGTGAGGGCACATTCTGGAGGTTGATCCGATAATTTTTATGTTCTTTTTTTGTCTTTTTTGAGGTTCGTAGGCATGGAGACAATTCATTTCACCCACAATTGATGCCCCAATCGAAGTGAAGAAACATGCCAGTGCATGCCAAATGACAAATTTGCTGGTGCCAATTCATGAAATTTAATCCATAAAATGCGCATAATGTAGCCTGGCACAAAGTGCGATCATTCACAGCATTGCACGCAACTCGCATTACATCAAAGCACACCATCTGCGGAGGTGTGGTCAATTTGGCGGAAATGTTGCCGGTTGCGTTGCCAAGGGAACGCAGCCGCACTGTGTCATTTTTGCCCGTCCCTCTGCATTCAAATAGGTAAATCAATCTTCAAAATATGATTGCATCCAACTTCCAATGAAAAGGCAAAAACAAGCGGAAAGCGGGCCAACCAAGTGAATGCAGTGAGCAGTGAAGGAGCTCCACAATGAAATGTCAAGCATATAGTCGAAAAGGTGAATGGACTTTCAATGACCAATGAGGTCTGCTTGCTCCAAACCTGCCATTGTTTCAGGTGGGAAGGGTCCGGTTTCAGGGGGAACGGCTGTGAAAAAGTCTGTGTAAAAAAAAAAGAATTGCGGGACAGAGTCAATACGCGAAGTCAGCTATGGGTCCCAAACCGAGCAGGCATATTCAAAGTGCGGTGACGAGAAACAAAAAGGATTTGCGCCTCGCACCAACACTAGTATCCCTCAAATTTCGGCGCCACAAGCCAAGGATAGCAACCGCAAACCAAGAATTTTACTGGCTTCGTTACTTCAGGAGAAATTGTTAGAAATAATAACGCCATGTGGGTTACTTTGTCAGACAATGGATTGTTCTATCAACATTATTGCAGCAATGGAGATTCATCGCAGTTGGGAATGCCCGAACAAAGGAAATCCAGTGCGTGCCTTCGGTGTATCGGGGGGAGGCCCCACTCGCAAGATCAAGCTGTGAGCATTTATGGTCAGCTTGCAGCAGGTCAACGTCAGCAGATTCGGCTATGACCCGACCAATTATGACTCATGAGCATAAAGACGAACAGAGCTCTTACGCACCTCCGGAAGATCACTAAATTAGAAACAAGAGTGGCACAAAAACACTGCCCGAAGGTAAGCAATTGGGAGGCAGAATGACCGAGATGAATGTGGTATCGGTGATACACACACCTTAAAAGCATGAAGACAAATAATCTCGGCTGGATTAAAAAGGAGGGAGGGATGGATTCAAAAGCTTTTTTTAAAACAAAAGTGACCACGAGATCAAACGCTATTTTGTTCGGGTAAGTCTCCGGAGAGAGGTAATTGAAGACAGCTGCACTTCGCTACGTGGTTTTAGATGAAAACGTTTCGAAAATGAATGGTCATTGTTCATTTGGTCATTGTGAGTGGTCAAGTCACTGTTTCACTTGAGCCTTTTGCCCCAATATTCGATGTTAAATCTTCACTTTTGGGGAACTTCCGTCATCGCAATGGTTCTTTTGCATGGACATTGGTTCCTGATGCGCAAATTAAGTTATGCCTTTTCGAGAACTGCATAATTTTGGATTGGCAAACCTTGATTGTGATTAGTGAAGCCACGTTTCTTTGAGGAATTTCTTGTCTGGACAGAACGAAATTCGGATTCGCCGATGTCGAATGAAATTAATTTGAAGTTTTGACGCTTCAATTATTTTACTTCTTATGAAGAACACAGCATCAATCTCAACAATTGGCTGCGCCACTGCTGACACGGCAACCACAAATAGTTCCACATTCGCCCCTGAACCTGTACCTACTTCAGTAGTTTTTGCCTGCTGAACATTCACCTTTGAGCATCACTTTCATCAAGCCCAAAGTGTGTTTCCAAGTGATTCGTGCATTGACATCAAAGGTGAACAAAGTTGCGAAAATTTTGAAAACTCCCAAAATCACGGCGAAACAGCAGTTTTCAAATTATTCCAGATCTCAGAATAGAAAAACAATGGAACCAAATTTTAAGGCAGCTCTTCGGTTTTGCATTCAAAAGATCAGTTGATTGTGACATCATCGCGTCTCCTTACAGCAAAAGAAAATGGCAGGCCATTTGCCAAATTGTTTCGCTTTTTGCATCTCATTATGGGACAAAGGGGGTTATGGGCATTGGCTTACATCCTAACATAAATAGGAACAAGGCTTTCATGGCCATTGCAATCTCTCGCGCTCACATAAATTAGTCAATACAAATATTTCCAGATGAAAGCTATCGACAAGAATAAATCACTGACGGAAAAAATCACCTCCGAATCTGCCGACAGCGAATTTACCCGTGTCAGAACTGTCTAAACTGTTGTTTCGCAACAAAACCAGAAACCAAAACCAGAATCATCTTTGCAACTTTCATTGTCATCACTATTACCACAAAATAATCAACTACACTCAATCTAAGTGGACACCCATGCGGCAGATGACTTGGCTCCCTTGCCAAAATCATGGAACTTTCGGCCAGCCGCGAAGGTCACACAAAAAAGCAAGGCAAGAAGGAAGGCTTTCGCATAAGTCTTCATCTTTATCTTCATCATTTGCCATCATGAGCTGACAGTCATACGACCGGAAGCTCGGCATGAACCTTGTTGCAGACCTTGGGCCCGCAAGGAGAACTATACCGCATAATCGTCGTCCAACTCCTCTCTCCATTCAACGAAATCGTCCCCGAGATGTGTTTTGCTTTCCCAATTTGTTTGTGATATTTCTGCGCTTCCGGCGTGCGAATTTCCAAATTCCAAACAAATCGCATGAATTTCGACCAATCAGGTGCAAACCCGAATTAAAACCGCGTTTACGAGATCTAAAGCTAATCTAACCTAACCTAACCTGACCTAACCAACCTAACCTAACCTAACCCAACCCAACCTTTCCTCTTCCTGGTGTCAACAACTGCCACTGGTGTCAAAAACATTTCGGTGTTTCAAAAAACAAAAATCTAAAATATTTACTCCAGGCAGGATTCGAACCACCACCACCACGGGCACCTCCGCAGCGGCAGCAGGCAGTCTAGACCACTCGGCCACAGAGGCTGCTGCCGGAATTCGCTTCGGAAAGGTGTATTCATGAAAAAGTTTTTATAATTGCGTCATTACGATTTTGCTCGCATCCGATTGGTCGAAATTCATGCGGTTTGTTTGGAATTTAGAAATTAGCTTCCGGCGTCCCCTAAAAGGCGATGTGTGTGAAAGAAAGATGAGCGAGAAGCAGGACGTGGTTGCAAAGGTCAGACATTCCAGATTAGACACGGACCGCTGAAAGCTCTCTCCGAGAGATTCAAAAATTTCGCGATTTCACTGCGACCGTCGGCCAATTTTTGGAGCTGACATTTTCGTTTGTCGGGAAGAATCGTGTCGGCGACATCGAAATGTTTTGAGATATTTCACTGCGTGATCGCCTTGGGATGGTACACCTGTCGCCCCTTTCGGTTTATCATTCGTTTTCAACATTCTCATCCCACTAAAAAATCACTGAGCGGAATGGGGTCGGGAAAATCTTCCAACTTCGTGAGCACTCACATTTTCCGTTTTCACAAAATTCTTTTAGTTTCTCCCATTAAAGTCACCCATTTTCGTCAAAATGCACCTCCACGATTAGGTTCTCATCAATCCCAAAATCCCCACAACAACGAAAGCAAAAAAGGCGGCAGGCCATTTGAGCGTTGACGAGATTTCGGCGTGAAATCAAAACACAGTACAAAATTCGCGAGAGCACCAAACACCAGCAAAGTTCACCGAAAAATGTGTTCAATTCGGTGTGCGTCGGCCGAACCAGAATTGCGGAAAGTCCCTCACTGCACGAACCTCCCTTCAACAGTCAACTCGCGGATTGAACTCCAAAGCAACACTCAAAGCCGCAGCCAATCAAAATGCCTCAACTCCGCTTCAAGTCCAAAGGTGCTGTCTCATTCCGGACAACTGTGGTTTATTTGGGTAGCCAATCAGGTTCCTTTGCGCAACGTGGAATTGAAACCCGTTGATATCACCATTGATGTCAAGATGTCAACTTTGTCGCCGTTCGTTGGCACAAAAGAAGCATTCAAGGTATCAAGTTGCAGCAAAAGCTCAACAACATTCAAAAGTGCACCGACAGGGTGTACAAAAATTTACGGACCCGGATCCAGTTTTGCGACGCGCATGTTTCATTACCACCAATATCTTGGAGGAATGTACCTACTGTTTTCAACCCCATTCAATTCGCAGTCTTGACCTTCGCCATCAGTCAGAGATCCAAAAAGTGCAGTCCAAAAAACTGCAATCACACCCGCACCAAAGCGACCTCTTTCCAATGTTGCCGAGACGCCACAACAATTTTATAGTGTCACTAAAATGTCAGTGAAACAATTATTATTGTCCATTGCGCTGCGTGAATATCTTTGTTTTGGTGAAGTTGCAACAAAACCCGCAGCCAGATAAGCCTGGCAGTTCCAAATAACAATGCAGACCAGGATTGAAAAATCGCTGCATTGGGATTTCCGTGGAATTCTTGTCTCTCTCTAATTTTGAAACCCTGTGTCAAAAGGGACAGACCCAAAGGGAAGTTCAAGTCCATGGGAAAAAGGGATCAACTTGGGCACGCTTTGTCCCAGCACAACAGATTCATCAACAGGTGAATGCGCCTACCTCACCTTCCGTGGTTCACCACTGAATACAATGGTTGACGTCGAGAAGTCATACCGTCGGCGTCCGCAAAAATGCACGTTTTGGGTGAGGGACCTCGATGCACCACAGCTACTCAGCGGCTATATTCAATTGGAAACGAAAATTTCGTTGGGGACCCTGGACCTCCACCCATCTGTGCTCAGGCAAAGAAAGGTCATTCACGTGCATGAACCGCAAGCTGCAATTCATTGTTACCTGCGGGATTGCGCTTCATCCTTCCTGTCCAAACTACCAAGTGCTCCAAAAGTCTCAGCAATTCGCTTCCAGAAATCTCGGCAATATTTGCCAGATCAATCATCGGTCTCCAGCGAAACCGCAGAGAAAGGACCCCGGCACTGTCGGAAGGGCGCGGAAAGGTGCAGCGGAAGGCGAGCGGCCGAGAGACCCAGGTGAGGAGCGGTAACGAGCGGCGTGGGGCTCGGAAGGGCGCTGCATATGGGCGAGGCGGCCTGGTGCGGAAACGATCGAAAGACTCCGCGGTGGTCGCGGAAAGGCCCGCAATGATGCGGCTTGCGGGGCGGTAGTTGCGGAAGGGCGCGGTGGACCATCGCAGGGGGTGCAACCTAACACGAGCTCATGTTCGTGGACGAGGCAACGTGATTATAATGCTCAATAAGTGGCGTAATTCGGCGCTTTGGCTGTCGCCAATTTTTATTTGTCCGCAAGAGGCGCGAATGTCGCTCGGTGGCCTACTGCGACAAGTAAAATACATTGCGACTATACGGCGGTCGCGGGTTGTCACTCACGGAATCTTAAATTTCTCTTGAACCGATTCACGGATTTTGACAGGACTTGCTGTGCTGGAAGCAGAAAACGAGCGATTTTGGGACGTGTATAACAGCCCCGAATTTTTCGCTGGCAAAATGCTCAAAAAATTGAGATACAAAAGTTTCCAAGTTAAGATGTGATAAAATTCCGGGTTCCTGCCTCACATTTCCAAAGATTGCGCATTTTTTCCGTTGTAACATAGTTTTGACCTGCGGAAGAGTTGTAGAGGAAGCTTTCAGCTTTCCAAAAATACCAAAATCATTGAATTTGAATATCATTTGACCATTTTTGAAGAGGAAACGCGACATGGAAGCATAGGTACTTTTTTGTTGCGTCAAAAACAAAAAAATTCTTAGCCGTGTTTCTTCTCCATAAATGATGTTCCAATTCAATGATTTTGGTATTTTTGGAAAGCTGAAGCCTTCCTCTATAACTCTTCCACATGTCGAAACCATGTTACCACGGGAAAATTCGCGGCCTCCAAGGGAGACGCGGCCTTATCCCCGCTTATTTTTGTGCAGAAAACAAAATGAATGCTTCCGCTTCGCGTCATTTCTTTTTTAAAAGAGCCAAATGGTGTTCAAATGCAATGATTTTGGTGTCTGTGGATAGCTGAGGGCTTCCTCTACAACTCTTCCGCAGGTCAAAACCATGTTATAACGGAAAAAATCGCGCAATCATTGAAAGTATTCAGCAAGAACGCAAAATTTTATCTTGTCAAAATTTGAACATATTTTTTCCCCGCATGACTTTCAAGTTTTGCCCGTGAAAAGTTCGGGATAATTTTATAGTCCTGAAAAGGTCTAATTTTAAGCTTTCCAACACAAAAATTTTGATCAAAATCCGTCATTTGGTTCCAGAGATATTAAACTGTTCGTTGCCGATGCACAGCGACGCATAAATGAACCAGAGCCAGGAAAACCGGCCTCTTGACGCGACGGCAGAGAAAGGAAAAGAGCGAAAATTGGCGCTCGGTGGGCGGGGAAGGGCAATGAGAGTTACGGCACTTATAAGTATTAGAATCACGTTGGACGAGGATTGCAAAACCTCTCCTAATGCGCGGGCACGACCCCCAAGTCATCACTCCGTCCGTACACTTGCGTGGGGAGCGGTGGGGAAACCGCCAGGTGCGGAAGGTGAGGGGCCTGCGCGAGCAGGAAATTAAGACGGCTAAAATGCACGGCCATCAACGTACATGACTTTCGAACTTGCACGCCGAATGTCACACATTCTTGGGACACCATGTACACTCTGAGTGGGCGAGTCCATTAGACCCATGCACGTACATGACTGCACAAATTTACCCCTACCCCACTCAAAACCGGTTTGGAAGCGGTGGGCGGGGTAGGGGTCTCCCATCTAACCCCATACAGAATGGCGGGTAATATACATATACTCTGGGATTCCATATTTCACGTTGAATTTTGAGGGGGATTCCATATTTCACGTTGAATTTTGAGGGGGATTCCATATTTCACGTTGAATTTTGAGTGGGAATCCATATTTCACGTTGAATTTTGAGGGGGATTCCATATTTCACGTTGAATTTTGAGGGGGATTCCATATTTCACGTTGAATTTTGAGGGGGATTCCATATTTCACGTTGAATTTTGAGTGGGAATCCATATTTCACGTTGAATTTTGAGGGGAATTCCATATTTCACGTTGAATTTTGAGGGGGATTTCATATTTCACGCTGAAGTTTGAGGGGGATTCCATATTTCACGTTGAATTTTGAGGGGGATTCCATATTTCACGTTGAATTTTGAGGGGGATTCCATATTTCACGTTGAATTTTGAGGGGGAATCCATATTTCACGTTGAATTTTGAGGGGGATCCATATTTCACGTTGAATTTTGAGGGGAATTCCATATTTCACTTTGAATTTTGAGGGGGATTCCATATTTCACGTTGAATTTTGAGGGGGATTCCATATTTCACGTTGAATTTTGAGTGGGAATCCATATTTCACGTTGAATTTTGAGGGGGAATCCATATTTCACGTTGAATTTTGAGGGGGATTTCATATTTCACGCTGAATTTTGAGGGGGATTCCATATTTCACGTTGAATTTTGAGGGGGATTCCATATTTCACGTTGAATTTTGAGGGGGATTCCATATTTCACGTTGAAGTTTGAGGGGGATTCCATATTCTCTGGAATGCGCCTGCCGTTTTTCCTTCCGAATCACAGCTCAAAAGCGGAACAAGAGCAGTTTTGCTAACGCGGAACAAGAGCAGTTTTTCTGGGCAACATTTTTTGCGCAGTATGCCTGGCACAGAACAGGAAAACAACTGGCCAGAAAAAGAAACTGTCACCCGATTGAAATTTCCGTTCACCAAGAATTCAACGATTACACCCTTTCCCGCTGAGACCAACCATAATGTATGGGCACTGCAGAGCTTTTGTGTTCTTTTTTCGTTCTTCTTTCCTGCCTGCTTATTTTCATACCTGTGCCGTCCACAGCAAGGAACGGCGCAGCAGCAGCAAGAAACAGCAAGGTTTGGCGAGTGACAGCAAGGGACAGCAAGGAATAGCAACCGCCGCCGCTAGCGGCACAGCTAAGATGTGAACGACCCTTTATGGTCTGAATAATTTCTATTTTTGTTATTGCTTGCAATTTTTTGTTTTTGTTTACCAAAACATGTCGACATTGCTTCGATATTCACCCAAATGTTCCGAGTCCGTTTCCCGAGTCTCTCTCATGCTGATGTTTTGCTTCTGTGATGTGCTTTCGGAACTGTATT
>JASGXE010004560.1:0-12976 GCA_030068105.1 Sinentomon sp. SZTP_YWyxl | reverse complement strand
CAAATACGGGGCTGCGGTAATGATGGACCTGGAGAAGATACAGATAGTTCCGGGGTGCCTTGGGCCAGATGGGCTTCATTATTCTCTTGCTGGGTCTGATTTTGTGGGACGGGCAATGGCTGAAGCAGCAGCAGAGATCCTGAGGGTTTGGGAACGGGCTGAGGGCAACAGGCAGAGACATGGTAGTGGGAATCCAGAATTGGGTTGAGGGGGCGAGTGTGAATGCGGGGGTAGGGCGTCAGAGAGTGGTAAACAAGGATATTGTACCCAACACCCCAGGGGTTTAGGGAAAGATAAAAAGGCAAGGAATAACAAAAGCAAAAATGGGTTGTGCATTCCATTGGGTATGCATTGGGTTCCAGAACATTCAAGGTGGGGGACGAGCAAAGTGGTTTGATTTGTGGGACAGCATACACAGGGAGGGATTTGGAATCATGACATTAGTGTGTGAGTCTGGATGCAGAGGGGACGAGCATCCTCCGGAGATGGAAGGGGAGGTTTCACAGGGCTGGAAGTGGTGCGGAGTAAATAGATCGGCCTTGGTTGTGTGTGTTGGGTCCCCCAAGGGGAGGGGGCAGGAGAGGATGAACGTCGAGGAGGAGGTATCGGAGTGTGGTGGAATTCTGTTTCTTGGAATGTAAAACCATGGTGTAAAGGATTTGACCATTCCAGAAAATGGTCAATGCAGGTGAGTGTCAACGTTTTCATGCAAACAGCGTTCAGACGCAAATCATAAAAATACGCAGGTTTGTTTCCACTGGTCAATCTCATTCCAGCGCTGAAAGCACAGTGAAGGCGAGGCGACGAAATTAAATTGCAAAGTTCAAGGTCAAAAGTGCACACAGCAGACGTGAAAAATCACAGCGATTGTGGCATGATGCAATGCGTTGATAAGCGGGGCCATGGATGTGTGAAAAGCAGAGCGGACGGCAGGTAGGGGGCCAGGTGAGCGGAGCGAGAGGAAAAACGTGGCTTGTTCGGTTTTGGCTGTGGACGGGGTTGGCAGCAGCATGCAGGCTCGCTGGCTGTTGAGGAAATTGTTCGCTGATTTTCATTTCAACCTTACAAAGGTGAAATGCTGTTTCTTTTGAGGCCAAGCGTTTGTTTTCTTCACCTTCAGTTACACACTTCTGACTGTTCCGAAAATCATTTGATTTCATGGTGAAATGTTGTTTCCTTGAAGTTGTCTTTGCAACAACAAACTGTCGACGTTTGTCAGAAAAACAAAAACATGACACAACATGGCTGTCTCCGTCAGACTCCACATCATTCAGTTGGAGAGTCATCGTTCCGTTGAGGAATGTCGGAACCTGGGAAGTCGTTCACAGATGCCATTCTTTGGGGCATCTCTTCGGAATCTCACAATTGGCTGGTGAGATTGTTCAGTAACGTCACCCCTTCTTCTTCGTGGCCAGAACAATCAAATGCGCGTGCGGCGTGGTGAGGAATTGAAGTTGGTTCGCGGAACCAGGAAGCCGCGTGGTTTCTTTGCGGTGTGGAACTGAGAGCGCGAGTGGGGCGATCCGGTGTGGAGGGTCCAAGCAGCCCGAGAAGAAAAATGTAAGTCTTTGGTGTTTTATTTCTGCTCATCTTTTTAATTTGTCTTCATTTGTCTTCGTCATTTCATCTTTCTTTTAATGTTCACTTAAATATCGAAAGAGGCAAAGGGCCTATTTTTCATCTGAGAGTTTATGCAGTTTTGTCTGTGGGGAAAGGGGTTGAATTTGTACAGAGCTTCACTCGGTGATAAACGTTTGCAATTTTGTTTTACAGCACATTATTCCTCTTGTTTTCCTTATTCAGTGGTTTCGTGATCTCAAGGCCCAAACAATGGGAATGTCTTGGCAAAGGAGCACGTGGTGACCCTGGGTGATAAATAGTCTTTTCTGCTTTGGAGCATCCATGGCATTTTTAGATAATCACACAATCTCTTGATCATTGTTTTTTTAATTGTTCGCATAACGCCCTGTGAAGGCTTTTCTGAGGGCGAGCAAAAGAGACTGTTTCAACGGCGTATGTTCACCCATTATTAACGCTTCAATGGCGACACTGCAAAGAGCATTTGTGGCTAGAGTGGGAGACTTTGGATGGGGGGAGGGTTTTTATCGCTGTGGTCTACCTGGCATGTTAGGGACATTCATTGGATGTGAATGGGGCTATTCTTGATTGCTTGAGGAGGGATATTGCAGAAATTGATTCTTGCGGTGGGTCGATTTTGCTTTTGGGGGATTTCAATGCACATATAATGGAATTTGAGGGCCATGAAAATTCTAATGGGAAGTTAGTGAAGAAGTTCATGGTGGAAATGGATCTGCTCATTGGAATATGCAGGGCTTCTGTGTTGGGGGGTCAACTCGGAGGGCACGTGGGCCTGGGGGGATAATGTTGGAGTCCACAATTATTGATTGGTTGTTGTATAGGCAATCACTTGAGTGGCGTATAGAGAAAATGGAGGTTGATTCATCAGAATCATGGGGCGTGCAGAGTGACCATTTTGGCTTGAAGGTCTGGGTACTTGGGAGAAAGAAAAGGAGGGTACGACAGAGGAGAAAGTGCCATGAAGAAGGGGGGTGGAATCAGCTGAGGAGAAAGGAAGAGGCAACGAGGTGGGCTGAGAAGGTAGAAGCTGTTTTCGAAGAGAATGATGAGGTGGATGGTCATGAACAGATGGTGGATGTTTGGGCGAATCAAATTCCTCAGAAAATGGCAGCCGGAACTGAAAACTCGGTAGATGCAGGCTGGAGAGACAGGGATTGGTGGGATGATGAAATGAGGGAATCGGTGAGGGAGAGGCGAAGAGCCAGCAGGGAATGTCGACGTGCAAAGAATGGCTGGCGGCGGGCAAATCTGGACGCGTGTAGAGAAAGAGTGAAAGTGTTAAAAAGGAAAAAAACTACGTGAACGCTTGGCCGAACGAGAACGGGAGCTAAATATTGAAGGACGGTCTGGAGGAAGACGAATTTGGGCATGTATATATACAGCGGTGGAGAGGTCTTGTGGAGGGCAATGGTCAAGACCAGAGAAGGGTTGAAGTCTGTGAGGGAGTACAGATGACTATGTTGGCGGCATTGCAGGAATATGCAAATGAAATTTGGGGCCCGGCTAAAATGGGGGGATGTGAAGATTCCTGGAGAAATGGGCCAGCGAAGATAGGGCTGGACAATTTGGATTCTTCAAGTTTGGTGAACATAATCAGCATGGAAGAATTGGGTAGGGGGCTTGCGAAACTTATGCCCGGTTGCACCAACGTGACAACATTATCTCAACAAAGGCCTTTTGGAAATATCATCGCAGTCTAACTGCACCAACAGGTGCTACAGTTCCGTCTTTGAAATCGAATGGGGTAACAGTAACTCAACCAAGGGATGTCTGTGAGGCTTTTGCCGGAGAAATTAGTAAGATTGTTGGTGAGCCTGAGCTTAGTACATCCTTGTTAAATACAGAAAATCAAAAAACAACTTCCTTTTCACGTGATGCAGACATTTTCTCTTTTGACACCATTCTCAACACCATCAAATCTGTAAAGAAATCTGCTTTTAGTCTAGTTGATGGAATTCCATCTAGTTTCTTAAAAAATCATCCGTTGATTGTATCACTCTATTTCGAATGTATTTTTAATTCCTCCGTCTTAACTGGCTCAATTCCGACTGACTGGAAAACAAATATCATCATACCTATCTGCAAAGGCAACTTGAAACTTTCTGTCTCTTGTTTTAGGCCCTTTAGTTTACTCTCTGCAACGGCTAAAGTGATGGAAAAGATCATTACTTCTCATCTGCGCCATATTATCTCCTGTAAAAACATTCTTTTTAGTGGACAACATGGATTTCGGCCCCTGCATTCTTGTGAGTCACAGTTAGTTAACTTCACACAAGACATCTCTGACATTCTTGGAAAGATGGGCCAAATTGATGCTGTTTTCATTGATTTCGTTAAAGCTTTTGATAAAGTTTCTATTCCAATTTTGATCTCCAAGCTTGCCATCCTGGGATTTCCTGAAAATCTTTTTAACTGGGTGTGCAATTTTGTCTCAGATAGGCATTTCAAAGTTTCTCTCATGGTCATGTGTCTGAACCACGTAAAATTTCAGTGGTGTCCCTCAAGGCTCTGTTTGTGGCCCGTTACTTTTTTCTGATATACATAAACGACCTTCATTTAAGTCTGAAGTCTACTGTGAGGCTTTTTGCAGATGACGTTCTGCTTACCCTTCCCATAGAGTCAGCTGCTGACTGTGTTGTTCTTCAAAACGACCTCTTCCAAATTAAAAGGTGGTGTGAAATGAATGTGATGCAGGTAAATATTGCCAAAACTGTGGTTATGACCTTTAGTACAAGGAAGTCACCTGTTGCATTTGATTATATGTACAATGATTCCTCTCTTTCCAGGCCAGACTGTGTGAAATACCTTGGTTTGCACTTCACCAAAACCCTTTCCTGGGGAATGCACATTGATGATATCGTGCGTCGTGCACGCACTCAGCTTAGCTTTCTAATCCGCAATTACTCTGCATCCAGTAGAAAAGTTAAAACTATTCTCTATTTTTCAACCGTTAGATCAATTGTTGAATATGCGAGTGCTGTTTGGGACCCTTATCAACTTTCCAGAATTGATCAGTTGGAAGCCATTCAACGGAAGGGTGCACGGTTTGTTCTCGGTAGATTTGACTGGCATGAGAGTGTTTCTGAAATGATTAATGAATTGGGCTGGGATTCCTTAGAGCACCGAAGACAGTTACATTGCCTATCAGTTTTCCACTCGATACTAAACAGACTTGGTGGGTGGGCAGATTGTGCATGGAAAATAGTGCCTGTTTTGAATTCGCTACGTTCCAGTGATGTGTCCTCCTTTCAAATACCTGTTACATCAAGGAACGTTGAGCGTTTCTCTCCATTTGTTAGAACTTTGTTTCTCTGGAATCGATTAAAATTTCCAAAATTTTGTCTCTCTGTCCCATGTTAAATTCCAGGAGCTTGCTGGACAAGCCCCTAAACTTAAACATTTAGCTCGCTAAGTTTCATCCCCCGAAGCTTTGTCCCCACGCCCACTTTTTTCAAATCCATTAAAACTAGACACACTTAGGCCATAAACATTGTTAGGGCTAGGTCAGGTTCTTAGTCCGCCCTTCTAAATTCTAAATTATTCTCTTAAATGGCCACACACTCAAAAACTAATTTGTTATTTTTTCTCCCTTTTCCTTCTTTCCATGTTACTAGCACTGTTTCTGATTTTTTTATCACGGCTTTTGCTTTTTTGTCCCGGCCGTTGTGTTGTGGCTTGCTTTCGTCATCATCCACCACTGATGCTTTCACCATCTTACCAAACCGAGTGGGCCTTGCATTTCGTTACTGCTGCATATCTTACCAATACCATAATGTGAGTTGCATTTTTTACTTGTTTTATTTTATTGCTCTGACCTTGGTTTTTATGTTGCATGATTTTAAAATTAATTACCTAATTGTCAAATTAATTAATTAAAACAGTTGTATCAAGCTTTTTTGATCTCGGATCAAATTCTGATCCTGGATCAGGCAATGTTAAAACCCTATGCTTGATCTCGAATCAGTGTTTGATCCGAGATCAAAGCTTGATCCACGTTGGTGCAACCGGGCATTAGTGTGGGAAAGGCTTCTGGGGAAGATGGTGTGTTGGCAGAAGGTTCTGGGGACTCGGAGTAAGAAGAGGCTTCAGGCATAGTTTAATGACATCTTACTGCAGCGGCAGAGAGTTCCAGATGAGTGGAAGAAAGTCAGAGTTAATATGGTCTATAAAGGAGGTGGGAAAGATAAGGGTTCTATTGGGAGCTATCGTCCTGTTGCAGTCACCAGCCAGGAATACAAGTTGTTTGTTGGTATTTTGACTGCGAGATTGGATTGTTGGCTGGAGTCAGCAGGATGCTTGGGTGAAATGCAGCAAGGATTTCGAAAGGGCCGACAGGTGTGTGAAAATCTGTTCATTATTTCTCAAGTGATTGAGTGTGCACGAATTGAAAAACAGGACTCGAGGGCTGTGTTTGTTGACAACAAGGGAGCATATGACAGAGTGAGGTGGCAGGATATCTGGATGAGGCTGAGGTCAGTGGGAGTGTGTGACATGTTTGTAGAACTCATTCAGGCTTTGTACAGCGGCAGTATGTATGATTTTCATGTGCTCAGTGGGTGGAGCAATCAGGGGTGGGATGCAATCAGGGCTTCGCCGGCTGTCAGTCCCATTGCTCTTTATCTTGGTGTTGCGGGAGTTGGAGGAACGCATCGATAGACTTGGGGGGAAGTACGGTTTCAAGTTATGGGATTGGTCCAGAGGGGGGCATGGCGAGTCCTTCACACTCTCTGGTTTGTTTCTGGCTGATGATATTGTGTGGTTGGGTGAAAAGGAGGCTGATATGAGGAAGCTAATGAGTGAGACATTCAGATTAGGAGCTGAAAAGGAATGGTTGTTTAGCGAAGAAAAAACAAAGGTTGTGAATTTCTCCGGGAATTGGGAGGGCACGGGTGGCCTGGTTGTTTGGGATTGGGATATTGAGAGGGTGGGATGCTATAAATACCTGGGCGTGGAGCTTTCAGACACAGAGGATTATCTTGCAACATTCAAGCAAGGGCTTAGGGCAAAGGCAAGGAGGTTTTGTGGAATGATGAAAAGTATGGGTAAGTGGGCATTGTGTCGTCCAGAAATGATGAGATGGATGTGGAAAGGTGCTGTGGTGCCAGCTCTGACATATGGTCAGGAGGTATTATGTTTGGGAGCGGGGTTGAAGGCCTTTTGAACAGTGTCCAGAGAGATGTTGGTTTGAGGGCCATGAGAGGAAATAGGCTGGTAGCTCAAGCTGGGTTGGATGGAGAGTGGGCATGTGCAAGTTTTGAGGTCAGAGAAGCTAGAGCTAAGATTGGATATTTGGCAAGGCTGCAACACATGGATCGGGACCGGTTTGCGAAGAAGGTTTTCATGTATTTTCAGGCAATGAGTAGTGGAACATCGTGGCAAAAACGGATTCGTCAAATTGAAAGGTGGAAGGGTACATTAGGGTTGGGCAGGTACATGGATCTGAAATCCGAGAAAGATTGTGTACTAAGAGAAAGGAGAGAGATTGAACAGGAGCAGTGGCATCGGTGGTGAAGGGAAGTGTCACAAAAAAGCTCACTGACTGGGTATTCTGCAAAGGATCAAATGAGTTGGGATGGAATATATGATGGTTCTTTTGGCAGCAACTTGTTGTTTCGGGCCAGGGTGGGTGCTCTAGAAACTGCGACACGGTGCGTTGGGTGGATGGGAAGGAGGAATGCAGGCTCTGTGGGGCAGAGTCCGAAGACTTGTGACACATATTCCTGTGGTGCAAGTCAATGATTGAAGAGAGACGTTTTTCTGGGTGGATGGATGTGGATAGGGGTGTTCACAAAGAGCAGCAATGGGCGCTTGTTCGTGAGCGACTGGGAATAGGGAGGGAGAAGGAATCAGACCAGTGGGTGGAACATGCGAAGCAATATCTTGTGAAGTGGAAGGGAAAGGTTTCTGCTGCCTAGGAGTGAGGGTGGTTGGAGATTTTTGTTTGTTCTTTATCTATTTTTTCGGATCCGATCTGGTGCATTGCCACGGGGTTGATATACATGAGGTTTGGGAAAGGGTCGGGGACCCACGCCCAGACCTAAGCCGGGATCCTGCCCGGAGACGGCGGCCCATGTTGGCGGCCCCCCACTGCGTGGTCAGTGCAAAAACTTTTTCACGCAGCTGGGAAGTGTGCGTACTGCTGGCGAACGCCGCTGGTGCTTCCGTGATTCCCGGCGCTAGTTAACCGAGCTTATGCCGGACAGCGCTCTAGCCGCGTGACTGACACAAGGCGAACCATTCCCCCGTTGTTGTGCACTGGAAAGGGGAAGTTCTCATCTTTCTTTCATTTATTCACTTTTTTGCATCTTTTATTTCTTTCTTGTATTTCTTTGTCATCTTTATTTCTTTTCTTTTTATTCTTAAGCTGCCTCTTTTCTTTTGAAGTTGCTTTGCTTCCTTCCTTTATCGTTTTTTTTTTCTCTTTCTTTTTTTCTCCTGTTTTAGATTATAAACGAATGTCAAGGTGAGCAGTTGGATGAATTGTGGTAAGGGATGTCTGACGAACTCAGGAGATGACACGGAATGAAGGACGAAGGAGGTGTCGGTGATGACGATAACCTGGCCCAAAGGATGATTGATCTGACGCTGAGCAAACGATGAAGGATTTGTGGCATCACTGCAGTGTGTGTGGACAAACCAGGTGGAATGGAGGAGGCTGGATCGTTCCCTTGGAATGGACTGATTTGGTAGAAGCGAAGTTGTTCTTTTTGTTTTGTTTTTATCATTTCTGTCGATTGTTTCTTCTTCTTCTGAAGGTCTGGCGAAAAGAAGCCGTAAACCTTACTTGAGTCTTGAGTCTCGAACACACGACCTCGCGTCGCAGATCTTTCTGCGCAGGCGATTTCAAATTGTTTCCATTTCATTCACATCTGTCAATTTGGCTGGCCTTGAACTGCTGCATTTTTCCGATCTTTTTCCGAAATTTGGCCGTCAGATGTCATTCCGTTGGCTCAAAGTCATGGTTCTCGTTCATCCACAAGCAGTGGCGTGCGGTGGGTGCCAGATGAAGGCAGGCACTTCCCGAAGATGCATTGCGCTTCGTGCAACGCGGGGGGAGGGGTTCGGGAAGGGGGTCCCCCTCCCTGAAGGGAAGAAATTTTGAAAAAAATGAGCCTCAAATGGTGCTCAGAATGCTCTTTTTTATTGAAAAACAGAATTTTTCAAAACTGTAAGCATCCAGTTGAATGGCAGCACACGGTGTGGATATGTTTCAGGAGGTGATTACTGATGCGAAACTGAGGTGAAAGGAAAATGAAAATTCGTGGATTTGTTTCAATTCCAAAAGAATATTACACAGCAAGCAAAGCCCAGATGGGGGCAGAAAGTTGAATTAGGGAGCTATGTCCCCATGCCCCCCATTCGCACAGGCCTGGCTATGCCGCTGCAAGCCAATTTCAAGCGTTTTATCCAATTGGCACACCTTATACACAATCCAAAATCCGAAAACCGCAAATCCAGGGTTACACCTCTTCTAAGGGAGCACGGGGGCGACGCCCCCCTAGAGAAGGAAGAAATGCACACACCCCACATATTCAAACTTCACAAAAAAAACCTCTAGGCTATATAGGCTACAAAGATAAAATCTGTGGACAACAAAATTTGTAGAATATGATCCGAATTATTCCGAATAAAGCTGCATTTCCAAATTGTTGAACATTTGCATTTGCGAAATGACTCCTGATTGGAAGGTGCTCATGCATCCATTCCAAATCAAACTTTGAAAATTCGATATATTCAGTGACAAATGTTAAAATGTAGGCAGGGACTACTTGAATATTTTCATCACAATCACAAGTTTTTTTCACACCCATTCTTTTTGTAATTCCACCTAGGTAATCTCCTTGCCTTTGCCCTTAGCCCTTGCTTGAACGTTGCAAGATAGTCCTCTGAACCGACCGAATGCCACAATTAAGTATTATTATAATTATACCGACCGATTGTCACTATTGATTATGATGTTCTGGTTGCATATCAAATTTTCGTAAAACTTACTAAGAAATAAACAACAGAAAAAAAGGACTCGCCTTGCCCCCCAATGGGCCAATCCCACAACTTGAAACCGTAATCCGCCAAGTCTATTAGGTAATATGTTCATTCAACTCCCCCAAACACAAGATAAAGCAGAGTAATGGTGACATTGGACAACCCTGTAGAAGCTCTGATTTACATTCCACCCCACTGAGAACAATCTCTCCCCTGTGAAAATCATAGGTACATTCTACCGCTGCGTAAAGCCTGGATCAATTCAATAAACATGTCACACACTCCCACCGACTTTAACCTCATCCAAACGTCTGCCACCTCACTCTGTCATACGCTCCCTTGATGTCAACAAACATAGCACTCAGGTCCCGTTTTTCAATTCTAACACACGATCACTTGAGAAATTGTGATAACACAACTGCCGACCCTTTCGGAACCCTTGTTGCATTTGACCCAAGCACCCTGTCGATTCTAGCCAGCATTCCGATCGCAAGACTCACACTGATAAACATTACCCATATGTCTTTTGATAAACTACCGACACATTTTGTCTGCCTGTGAAATGTACCTTAAATGAGAAATGTGCTGTTGCTGACTTGATTTATCATATTGTGTTAAAAATTCATGAAATTTTTGTCAAAAAATTGCAATGTTTTGTTAAACTGAAGTTCATAAAAAGATTAAAAAAAAAAGACTTCGACTAAGTGTATGGTTTTTGGCTTCTTTTCGCCAATAACTACCTACCAGGTTATCGAGGAAAAAAACTTCAAATGACACACTCACAAACACAGCATTGGACAAAATACCCAAATGGAATCACTCACACAGACACTCTGCTTTTCCATTTTAGCAGGTAGGTAATGCTTCGCCAGCTCCACCCACAAACTCTTCTCATCCACGAACCACAGCAGCTTCATTTTGACCACTCACATCTTCACCTGTCATCTCTTCCCAACCAACCGATCTCCACTCTACCGCCAATTCCCTGCACCAGAGCAAAATGTGGCAAGTCTTCTGACTCTGCTCCACAAAGCCGACACTCCTTTCCCTCAACCCATCTGAGTCTCCTCCTAGCACTTAGCAGTCTCCAACGTACCAACCCTGGCTCTAAATAGCGGATCACTCCCCCAAGAACCATCATACAATCCATCCCACCTCATTTGATCTTTGGCAGAAAACCATCTCAGGGAACTTTTTAAGGACACCTGCACCCTCCAACGCCCCACTGCTTTTTTCTCAATTTCACACCTTTCTCTCCGTACACAACAAGCCTTCGATTCTATATCCATATTTCTGCCCCAACTCAAACAACCCTTCCATCGCTCAATTCCACAAATCCTTTTCTGCCAGGCAGTCCCACTTCTCATGCCTTGGACATACAGAAAACCCTTTTTCGCAACACGAACCTGATCCATATGCAGCAGCCTATACAAATACCCGATCTTAGCTCTTGCTTCCCTCACTCCAAAGCTAGCGTATGCCCATTCACCATCCAAGCCAGCTTGTGCCACCAACCTGGACCTTCTAAGCACCCTATTCCCACATCTCTCTGCACACAATCCAGCAATGACCCTCTATACTTCTCTGCTTCCTCTAGGTTCAAAATCCTGACTATGGGGTTGTTTCTTTGTCATTGTTTTCGAAAGTCGGTTTTGAGTGGGAACCCTGTGTGTTGCACCTTAAGCTCCTTTATCATGAACAAAATATTGAAGACAAAGCAAGAAATCGTGAAGACACCTGAAGAAAAGTAGGTAATAATCACTAAATTTCAACCAATCGATCATTTGGCTTGATAATGGTTGGTCGGGACAAAAATTCCAACTTCCAACACTTGCACTGTTTTGAAGATGAGAATAATGCAAAATCTGGCCTTGACAAGACATCTAAACAGTGTAGGTGAGTGTGCATCCAAAGACACTTGTGCTGTTTTGACCAAGACGATCTGCCAAACCATAACTTGCACTGTTTTTGCTAGACTTGCACTGTTGTTCCACAAGCACCATCTGCTCTTTATCATTAATTTGTATTGTTTTTCACTATTGGATTATTTATTACCTTGGCAACACACTCACATTGTTTTTCCAGATGTGAAAGGCGCACTTAGCCTGTTTTATGCAAAATAACGAGTTTTGCCAAAATGCCACTTGTATTGCTTTTCATGTAGGCCTACACCAAAGAATGTCATACCCACCTTCTTGTTATTGCTTTTTTCATTCTTGTTTATGGAGTAGATGGTGGAGCATGAGGCCCAATCTTCCTGATGTGAAAGCATTTGATGAGGGCACATTTTCTCATGCCTCAGGCAGCATGGCCATACATATTAGGCCTGTCAAAATCGGCATGTGCAGCCATTTTCAACTAGATTGGGCTGCTGGAACTGGTTCTTTAAATTGGGCTGCTGGAGCTGGTTCTTTATGCCATATGACCTGCCATGAGTTAACTCAGTCCATCCAGACTGCCTTCTAGATGGAAGTGTTACCATCTGAAGTTAATTTCCAAGGTGCTTGGATTGTTTCCTGCATAGCTGCACTTTTGGTTCTCATGATACTGTCCTTTTGTTTGTGCAAGAAGAAAGCAAAAAAGTAAGAAACTTGTTATTTTTCCTTGCAGTTTTTAAATGTTACCCACCTACACTCTGGACAATAGCGTCAATGGGTGTGTGAATGATTTGCAAAAGTAAGTATTATCTATCATTGGAACTTAAACATGGTTGGTAGATGTAAAAATTGAACATCAACATCTCTGTTTCAGTGTCTCCAATTATTGCAACTTAATTTCAGCTGATGATTTCATCACAGGTAGCTAGATACCTGCATATGTGCCCATCAGAGAGTGATGAAATGGAGGCATGGCAATAAAATGCGACAGTCTAGATGCGTAGGCCTATTGTCGGTACCTACCTACCAACCTGCCTATAGTCTATTGCTTTTTGGGCAGTTTGCACCGCTCTTTTGTCTTTACACTCAGGCATTGCATTTTGAGTCTCAGTTATTGACTCCTATGGGTAACAGGCCTCATGCGGTCCTATTTTTTCCTATTTTTCCTAGGTATTTTTGAACAAAAGCTTTTTTTCCTATTTTTTCCATGTTGCCTATTGAAATCCTATTTTTTTAATTCAATTGATGTTTTTTCATAATTCATAATTGTTGTTTCACAATATTTCATGATGTTGTTTTTTAGTTTTTGGATTCGATTCGAAAAGAAAGCAATAATTCTTCTTCAAAAAATTATTTTTCAAAAAGAAAATAAAAATTGTGTTTCCAATAAGTCCCTTCCTCCGCTCCCCGGTGGTTATTCATGCAAAGATTTATGCATGAAACATAAAAATAAGATCCTTTTCCCCCTTTTTGGGGTTGAAAACCTAGTTTTTTTGGTTTGAAAATCCTATTTTTGG